>JAJIBD010034796.1:0-23477 GCA_021461705.1 Cryptotis parvus
GCAACGTCTGCCAAGTCCTCCACACTTCCAGAAGCCCCAGCAGCCACGCCTATGTTCTACCACTGCTGTCGGGGAACACTGCCGGGGTCCCCGACAGTGTCAGGACAGAGATTCTCTTCTACCTCCAAGGACGCGGAGAACAGATGAAAACTCACGAGTCCGGTGCAGTTCCAAAAGGCTTTTAACAGTACAAAAGCTCTTCCACAGCACTCCAATATAATGAACAAACTCTAGCTCTGGTCTGAACTTAGACCATACAAAAGAGCCTAAGTTTCCCACCAAAGAGAGAGGATCTCACCCGAACTGAGTCCTACCCAGAAGGTGGAGCAAAAGGCCAAAGAGCAAAAAGCAAAAGGCTGAAAGCCGCAAGGCTGAGGAGCCAAAAGCTGAAAGCTAAAATTCCCAAAAAGGCAAAAGGTGAAGGGGCCTCAAGTCAGCCCCTTATATCCCTTGATCACTTGATCACTTCAATCCCGTTATTCATCCATTTGCTCGAGCGGGCGCCAGTAACATTTCCATTGGACCCTATCACGTGCCAATGTAGCCCAATGGCATCTGGTTGATTCAGGAATATGAAGAGCCTCAAACCCGTTCCTTCAGGGTCTTTACAAGGAAAGCCCCCTTGTAAAAGAGGGCCCTTAATACGGCAGCAGAAAGAAAGAAAGAAAGCCCCTTATATACACCAAATTAATCCAATCGGGGGGGTCATGTCAACAAAGAACTCTAAACAGAGTGTAGTGCCACACCCTATTGCAGGAATAAACAAAGGTTATGCTAAGGTCTAATCCTTTCTACCAAGATTATCTCTTATGTAAAACACTGGAGAGAGGGGCTGGTATAAAGTAATACATCTTAACTTCATGAGCTTCATGTAATCTAGATGGTACCCACAAGGTCCCTTATTATTATCTGCACCAGGGTGATTCTGAGTCTCTTGTTCTCGTGTACTGAAAGGGTCACACTCGCCTGCTTAGAGCAAACTATTATGATCCTTCCTATAGTCTTCCTATAGTCTCAGCATAGCCAGGGTGGTAGTCTCCTGGTAAATTCTAACTGTCCCACGCTGGGTGCAGTGGGTATAAAGAGGAGCTGTGCCCAATCCAGAAAACATAGAAGTCTTAGTAGATGTATAAGTCAGAAGTTATTCAATCAAGGTGACTTCTGTAACTTGCCACACCCTCTAGCAGTGTTTACATAGAAGAGAGGTCTCATTAGAATGAACCTTGGCTTAAATAAGATTAAGCTGGGAGTGGGCAAAACAACAAAGCTCCCAGGTTAGCTAAACCTGTCCTCCAACACACCACCACTGCCATGTAAGGTCACTGCCTAGTTAAATATTCTGGAATGTCTGGAGCAACATCTTCACACCCTACAATGCTGACAACCCAGCAGGAGCACACCAGGTTGAATGGGGATGTCACGTGAAACCAACTAAGCTCAGGTAGCAAAGCACTAACACAGAGGCTCACACAGTCCCAACAGCTGAATAAACCGCAGACAAGGACTTAAATGTTCCCATAGTGAGATATAACAACTTTTACAAATTTTCTTTTGCTGAAGAATTTTTTGGTTAATTCCATCAGCCAATTAGTGTTAGCAAGCAACAGAAAATAAATTACTTTGGGCCTGCTACAGAGGCAGGCTTGAGGGGTGACTGGGAAAATGGGGTCAATGGTGGCAGGTGGGTCAAAGTGGTGGTGGGATGGGGTTGGAACATCGAATGCCCGTAACAAGTGCATCATTATTTTTAAACCACTTTTTAAACCACAGTGCTTAAGTATAGCGGGAAGAAAAGAAATCAATTTGGGATCACACAGTGTTCAGCTTTTTACGCCTCACTCGTTTCACACAGAATGGAAATATTTCTCTATTTTTTCTACAAATAATGGTCAGCTATTTTGTAGACTCTCCTTAAGTTTTGTTTGTCAAATATTTTTGTTTGTCAAATATCTGATTAGGCTTAGATGAGAGTAAGAAACTCCACTAAAGAGCTAGTGAGTTTGCTGCGCTCCGATCAGCCATTTAGTTCGATCGTGGAGATGATTAGTTTGGTTAAGATAATTTCTCCTTCATGGGTCAAGAGAGATACTACAGCAGGGAAGGTGCTTGCCTTTGCATGCAGCTGACCCAAGTTCAATCCACTGCACCCCATATGTCCCCTGAGTATGCCAGGAGTGATCCCTGGGCACAGGTCGGAACAAACCCTGAGTTCCAGAGGGTATAACCCAATCATGAAGAAACAAAAATACATAGTATCTCCCCAATTTCTACTGTGAAGTTGCTAGCTCCCCTTTCTAATAAATAAGAACTTTTGTAGGCAGATACAACTATCCTATTTCTTGCCTGACTTTCCCCTACTATTATCCTCTGGAGATTCTTTCCTGAACTGAAAATAACACCCTAATGGGAGATGGTAGCTTCCAGGTAACTAACTTAAGTATAATATATCTGGGGTAGGAATATGTGCTACAGAGAAAAATAAAGAACACTGAAATGTTATAACTTCAAATGGGGTTATAAGTAAGAAAGTGAAGACTTAAATTGTAAATTGGACAACACTGGTCCAATTTACAAAGTCACATTCATTGCCCTGAGCCCATGGAGGAATGAGAGTTACCAGTGTAGAGAGTCAGGAGCAAACCCTGAGCATTGCTAGCAATGGCACACCCGCCCTCATAATGTGATTCCACTTACTGGTATTTGCTTGAAAATGCAACCAGTAATGTGAAGACAGTCATGAACACCCCTGTCAATCTGCAGCCCTTAGTACAGTAGCTAGGTTAAGAAAATAACCCAAAAGTTCGTCAAGAGATGGAATGGCTAACAAAGTGATGCTATCTATACACAGTAGACTATTTCACAGGTCAATGTTAAGAAATCATGCAACTTATTGTATGGTTTGTTGCATGGAATTGTTCAGCAAAATAAGTCAGTGGAGAAGAACAAAATTTCTATTATCAAATTGTATGGAATACATAGTTCAAGCATGGGAAAAGTAAGCACTGAACAATGATGGTCCTTAAGAATTAAAACAATGAGGGACTGGAGTGATAGCACAATGGGTAGGGTGTTTGCCTTGTATGCAGTCGACCCATGTTCGATCCCCGGCATCCATCATGGTCCCCCAAGCACTGCCAGGAGTGAGTGCAGAGACAGTAGTAACTCCTGAGCATTGCTGGGTGTGACCCAAAAAATAAAAAAATGAAAACAATGAATGGACTGTCTCCGAACATTTACACAGATTGTAAATGGTCAGATTTTCACACAAATCAAAATTTAGTTTCCTATGAAGTTGTAAGTCTATTAATAGGAAAATAACAGGGCCAGAGCGATAGTACAGTGGAGCGGCTTTTTACCTTGCACGCTGCCAACCTGGGTTCCATCACCGGCATCCCATATATATTCCCCTGAGCACTGAGAAGAGTAATTCCAGAGTGCAGAGCCAGGGAGTATATGGTAACCCAGAACTCCATGAGGAGAAATTCCTGAGTGCAGAGCAAGGATTAACCCCTGAGCATTGCTGGATATGACCCCAAATGCCAAAACAAACAAACAAACAAACAAACAAATAAATAAATAAATAAGAAAGTAAGTAAATAGATAAATAAATAAATAAAATAATTACATTTGCCTGCCCCTAGAGGTGTTGTAGGTGTGGCTGCGGTGCCCAGCTGTGTTGGCAGGTAGCAGACAGGTGACTGGCTTGTTTACACCCCCAGGGTGAACCCAGAGCCATGGCAGAGCCTGGCAAGCTACTGTGGTGTATTCGATATGCCAAAAACAGTAACAATAATGGACCTCATTCCTAATGAATGGAGACTTTACTGTGCCTGCTTGAGCAAAACAATGAACAATGGGAACACAAGTGACAAGTGACAAGTGACAAGTGACAATTCATGAGAGTGCAGAGAAACAGACAGAAGCTTCTTGGATGAAGCTTTAGGGAACCCTACAGTTCCTAACCAGGTTAGAGAAGGTGGAAGAAGGCAGCTGTGGGGAATGAGGGATACAAGCAGATTGGGGGAAGGAGGATGGAGAAGCAAAGGCTGTTGTGCCTCTGTCTCTCTCTCTCACATACACACACACATACACACACACACACACACACTCAAAGTAGCTGCTCTTAGCTAAGGAGGTCAACCAAAGGCACCAGGCCCAAGGTGATACACCTCATACCTACTAGATGTATTTTTATACACAGAGAAAACAGAAATCAAGATGAAATGATTGAGCAAACCCTACCGCTTTCTAAAAAATGCACTCAAATGGTTAATCTTGTCATGTACTTCAGCTTTTCTGAAATGACACTATCTCCATTCTTGCTTTCTCGAAGCTGACCACCAAAGATCAAGTCAAGCTTTACTTCTAAATATTGAAACTAGACAATTTTACAACCTTTTTATACTTCTCTCTAAAGATCACTTCATATATTCTCGGATGCATTGTCTTTGAGGAGAATGGCCTACAAAATAGACTCTAATAACACATTTCTTTAAGATATCTGATGTCCCTACAAGAAGAGATAAAAGAGTGCCCTAAAAATTATCTGTTGCTTCACAGTATGGGAAGGAAATGGCCTTGTTTATATTTAACATATCAGTAACATTGTCAAGAGCAGACACAGTCCATGTTCAGGCAATTACATACTTGCCATAGTCCAGCCTCCACTCATCATGTTGCCTGTTGGTCTTCACATATAAACCCTAAAACAAACCCCCAAAGTCTCTAAGTCTATCAAGATTCTTCCTGACCTTCTCCAGTCAAAGCTCTTCCTTCAACCACCACAACAAAGGGGAGGAGAGAGCAGGGAGAGTGCGTGAACAAATAGGGCTGGAAGGGGAAAGGGGAGAGAGAGCAATTTCTTCTCTGTAATAGCTTGGATGTGTTCCCTAGGCAATTGGGTAATTTTATCAGGGTAGAAATTTGGGCTGAAAAGCAGACCCATGGATTGCACAATACTAAAATGCTGGAGAACTGTCTATAGCAATGCCCTATACTCTGCAAGATTCACCAGTGCCTCTGCCCTGATTTTATTGACACGTTATCTAGGTGACTAGTATATATTTAATCAAGGTCATCCTTCTTACAAATGAATAAATTAAAGAAAAGACACTTCCGAGAATCACTGTAAAGGCGCAAATCAAAGACAACTCAGAAGCAAACTCCAAGAAAGAGAAGTGCACCGACAGGGCCTGCAGAGCTTTGAGAGGGGCTGACTCCTGGAGAGAGAGCAGGCAGGAGAGACGCTGGGGCGCCCAGGGCTGGCTGCAGAAGCAACTGCATTGCCAGTCCCTCCCACCCCCTCCTGTAAGGAACCGAGGTGAGAAGAGGTGACACCTACTGGCTTCTGTAACATCTTGCAAGGTCTTGATCTACAGCGCAGCAGAAAGACCTGAAACTGGCCCCCCTCTCGGAGGGGCCTCTCCCTTTGGTCAGCCCACGGAGTATCACCCCACTGGCACATCATCACCAGAGCCCACCACCCTGCTCTGGAAAACAAGCTGATGCCATTTCCCAAGTGATATAGGTTTTATTTTTTTTTCCGCATTGGGGCATTTTAATAGTCATTCTTGCTCTGTGAAAGCTTTTATTTTTCCATTTCAAAAGTCTGGATGAGCAAGAGGCTAAAACCATCTTCCTTAATATACAGGATTTGATCTAGCTGCGGAGGCCGCATGACACTAAAAACAGCATGGCCTGGGCATAAGCCTTCATTTCAACCTCGGAAAATGCAAAGTAAACACAAACTCAAACAGAAAACCAACACTGACGTCTATAATTTGAACTTCCCTTCATTGGGAAGGAAATGGGGTTTGCTCTCTGAATTTACTGGGAATTTATAAAATGTTGGCATCAGAGAGTTTTGAGAATAGAAATATGTACATATTTTATTCTTCTCCTACTCCCCACTTATACTGTGTTATACTGTGTATCCTCTCTAAACTCCTTTGTACCCTTCCAGCTACTGTTTCTATTGTTTTCAGGCAGAAAGTAAATTTTAAGAGAGTTCTGTTTATTTTGATGAATACTGATGGCATTTGCAGGCAGCAGATACAGGCACCAAATGACACAGCTGAGAATAATGAAGCTCTTAGACTCCATCAAAGGCTTGTGATTCCATCTCCACAACGCAGATTCAGCAGCTAGGACCTAGGGAAACATCTCGACGGAATTTAAATGTGTAAAAGCAGAGATGGAAAAATGTCCTGAATCTCTTCCGAAAGCCACATTGACTCAAGGAAGAAGGAAATGACAGATTTTAAAGAATCTGATATTTTAATGGCTAAAGAGCCAATGGCACTCCCCAAAATGAGATGTGAACATTCAGAATAGAACAGGAAGAAACTTGGTCCCGTCACTTTCATTTTATGAATTTATGTGGAGATTAAATAATTATAGTCTATTTCATCCCCAGCAGCTCTGCAGGAATAGAGGAGAAATTTAAGGGTGATTTAAAGGGAGCATTTACGTTGACAGAGAAAGGCCTAATTTGTCAGGGGAGACTCATACTTCGCCATTCCCCATAATATTCAACAGGGCTGACATTTTAGCAACTTGAAGGCTTAGCTGTTTAAGGAGAAACTCTGGATTTCACAGACTGGGGAAGGGGCTTGTGAAGGCGTCCGGCTCTTGCTCGCCTCTCTTCTCCCTGCTGCAAATATTCTCTTCTTTGCTGATAAGCATAACATTTTTGGTCTTTGGGCCACACCTGGCAGTGCTCAGGGCTTACTCTTGGCAGGGTTCTGGGGACCCTATGGGATGCCAGGGATGGAAACCGCTGTACTATTGCTCCAGCCTGAATGAGCAGAAACACTTTGGAAGAGGGATGCAGAAATCTGTGCTACCCTGCCATCAAGGTCCGCACAGCGCCCACTCAGGTGGGGGCGATGCCACCTTTGGTGTCTTCAATGCCATGTTTCCTTTCCCCTTTTGTAATCTCTCCTGTCAGACCTTCATCATTTAGTTCAGACCTTCATCATTTCCTTGACTGAGACTATCCTAATCCAGCTCATGCCAGTTCCCTGGGACTCCCAGTTGGCAGCTCCCAAAGCCAGATCCAAGCACAGGCCCCCTGCAGAGCTTCCTGGTTGGATCTCTTCTAAGTGGCCAAGCTGGCACTCAGACCCCTCACTCTGGTTCCGTCTACCAGCCAGTGTCACCTCCTGACCTCTCCCTAAGCCGTGACTGGTAACAGGGCACCTTTCCTGCCTCTGTGATCTCGCTCTGTTACTTCCCTCTCTGCAGACCCTCCGCTTACTTCCTAACCCAGTGAGGGAAGTGCCATGATTCCAGGTATTGCTCCAACAGTGCGACTCACCTGCAGTCCCTGCTGGTGCTCACGCGTTCTTACACACCTCATATAAAGTGTGGCAACGTGACCTGCCCTGGGCTGCAAAGCTTCAGGTTACGTGCCCCCTTTCCCACTTTCCATACTGGGTCATGGATTCTTTCTCTGCACTTGTAAACTCTTCTTGCACACCGCATTCAAATAAATCACTCTGATGACTCCCTACCCTGCTAAGGGTTTACTGACATGGTGCATTGTTCGTTTTTATACCCCATCATTCAATAGCCATTGGGAGATAAACAATTTAACTGACTTTGGAATATTTAACATTCAATATTAGACCTAAGTGGGAAGTTATTTTTTGGGGGGAACCACACCTGGCGGTGGTTACTCAGGGCCACTCCCAGTGGTGCTCGGGGACTTTGTGCTGGGGATAAAATCTGAAATTCCCACAAGAAAAGGAGCTCCCACCCCAGCCTTCTGTACCATTCCCTGGTCTGTAAATACAAATTTCACACTATAGCAAAACATCAGAGGGTTTAGAAGGCTCTTCAGACAAAGGTATTATATATCATTCTCTCCTCCACTAGCTTCAGTACAAACATCCCCTGGCGTCCCCCAGGTATTGTATACACAGAGCTTAAGTAAATATTTGTCCAGTGAATAGAAAGGTCTGTAGTGGAATTTTAATAGAAACTATGATAACATAAAGAAGCAAAATAACACATCAAGGTAGTTCAGAACCTATGGGTTGAGTTATATTTTATGTTGAAAATTCAATATTTGAGCATTTATTAACTGATTTTTGCAAATGAGTAGAGTTCATTGGTTCTGCTCCAAGCATTGATAGGTGAAGCCTATCAATGGTGATTTGATAATGGCAATTTATTTGGTGATTTGATAATGGCAATTTAAGAAAAAAATTATCTTGAATCCTTTCATTTCTCAGGATTCAAGAACTTATGAGACTCTGAAAATAATCTCATGAGTCAATGGTGGAAGAACTAATTGATTTCTGATTTCATTTAAACATCTTGGAAGCATTGTAAGAAGTCAAACAATTCAATATGTGCATCAGCCCTTAGAATATTAAAAAGAAACAATGAGAGTAAAGTTTGGACGAAAATTTCATACAAAATGTGATTCAGTGGCATGAACATTCACAAAGGGCCCCCTTTAATCCATTCTCCATTTTCACAGAACTTTTCTCTTTCTCTTTGACTAGGTTAAATCCAAGCACAGGGAACACAGTAAGGAGTCAGCCATCAGCACCTAGGAAAGAAAGCTCTTGCCGTCACTGAGCGTGGCAGGCTGGACTCCACCTAGACCAGCACACACAGAGGCGAACAAGGTCCTATCGGACACTGAATCTGGTTTTCCAGATGAGAGCGGGCAGTGAGGATGGTCAGGTCAGAGACTGATTTTGGTTTTCCTTTTTTTCTTTTTGGGTCACACCGGCGGCGCTCAGGGGGTTTCTCTTGGCTCTGCACTCAGGAACACCCCTGGTGGTGCTTGGGGGACCATATGGGATGAGGCCTGCTGCATGCAAGGCAAACGCCCTACCCGCTGGGCTATCACTCCGGCCCCGATCTTGGTTTTCTACTGTGAAAGATTCCATACTCCAACTCAGTGAAGACAACGTTGCACTGAGATTCTACATGTCCATTTTTGTATAAGCCTTTAATTTTAGGATGAGTATTTAAAAAAAAAGGAAGTTAGACTATACTAATTTAAGACGTGCTATAAAACACTGATACTTATCATTAACTTTATTATCAATATGATGTTTGCAGAGGTTGTGTGATTTAAACTGTCACAAAACTGAAAGTGGCGATTTTATTTCCTATAATTCCACTGATAAACAGCAAGTGACAACTGTTGTAGTTTTTATGTCCACTTTTATGTTTTAAGTAGTGCTGGTATCTTTTCAGTATTTAAATAATAATTTATTTTGTTTTCATTCTATTTCACTTTCTGGATAAAATGATTATTCTTTTTCTCTTACTTGTTTTATTTCTGATACAAAAACTATGTGGTAAAACTGAGTTTTACTTATACAGATGACATTTGTTGGGGATATATTGGTACTTTTTGTTGACTTATAACCAGTTTACAAGATTAGGACAGCTGAACATACAATATTTCACGTCTGTACAGTAATTCCCACTGCCCCTTCCACAAAACAACCTCTCTACTCAGTCCTTCCCCATTTCCCTCCCTCTGACTTTCAACAAGTCTAGAAAATCTAAATTTTAGATTTTTGCCAGCTGTTTGCTTTAGGTTTTTTTAAGTAATATTTTTTCTCATATATAGTTACCTTTTGATACTTATAGTATTTGTTTAACTTGCCCAGGAAAATTGTTGATGTCATTTTTTTTTGCTATAGATTTTATTTGTGCCATACTAGGAAAATTCTGTGTCACTCCAAAGCAATAAAAAGGCTACCAACTTTGGGATCAGAGCGATAGTACAGCAGGTAGGGTGTTTGCCTTGCATGTGGCTGAGCTGGGTTCAATCCACAGCATCCCTGAGTGCAGAGCCAGGGATAACCACTGAAGCACTGCGGGGGATGGCCCAAAACAAACAAATAAAGGAACGCTAGCTCAACTGTCAAGCAACAACCTTGCCGGTCTGAGGGTCCAAAACAACCACCAGCACCGAAACACAAAGACCAAAAATAAATTATGAATGTGGCTCCATGAGGAAGCTTGAACTCGCTTTAATGATGCAATTCTCCTTATGCTACTTAATTAATGATATCTGTATATGATGCAAACATTTCTAATATTTTTTAGAATTATCTCGATGGCTATCATGACATTTTCTAAGTGATCTTTACAATCTGGTTGTCTCTTCTAGGGGGAAATATCCTGCTGGCATTTTACTGGGCATTCATTACATTTATAAACAAATTTAAGGCAAATTGTGATCTTTATTGTAGAACATTAATCAATTCAGGATGCTCATGTTTCTTCTCATTAGTCTAATGCCCCTTGGGATATTTTAATATCTTTATAAAGGTTCTTTATATATAGGTGAGCAATGTTTTTAGTTTATTCAGAACTTCCTATTTCTACTAGAAAAAGAGCTCCCTTCTGTCACTGCAAAATGCAGTTATTTTTATATAGGAAGGCTATGATTTTTGTATGCTAATTTTGTTCTGCTAATTTCCTGTATTCTCTTGTTGGGTTAGAAAACTTCCCGGTTATTTTGTGTTTTGGGGCGCAAGCCATACACTTTTCAATATTGATAACACTGCACTCTTCTTTTCTGACTATTGGTGTCACGTTTATATTTATGTGTTTCCTTCTGAACTTCAGTAGAAAACATTACATAATTCTATTATGCCAGAGACAGATTTTAGACTACCTATACATGCATATAATTTTTCCATCTTTAAAATTCCACACCCATAATATTGCTCTGCTTTACAGCTGCTCACAGCATTCATATTCTAAGCTTACATATTTTTCTCATGACACTAATTCTGTTATGTCTCAGGTATTGCACTAGGTAATATTTTTAATCATCATTTTATATACAAGAAAAAAACTTGTATATAAAAGTTGTTGATTTCAGAGACGGGCTAAGATGACAATTTCTCTGTTGAAATGAGCCAGAGAAGGAGAGCGGAATCGATTCATCGTCTCCTGAGCAGGGAATCATCAGGAAATTACGGTAAGGCAAGTAAAGAATGGGAGGACAGTTGAGGGGGATTTAAGTGACTTGTGTCAGTCCACACACACACATTGTTTCGCCTTTGCTGTTCACTGGAACGGGCCCTGAGCAAGCAGAAAGCTAGACACTGCCATGGCTGGAGAGTGGCCAGACAAAAGCAATAGAGGGAAGTGCAAGGCAGTGCGGTTGGGCGGACGAATATTCTTTCTAGTGGACCATGTTCTACCTAGTAAAGCCAGGGAAGGAAAGTGAGAGCTCCAGCATCTGAATCCTCCGTGAAGAGGGAGGTGGGCAGGTCTGAAGGCAGAGAGCAAAGGAACCAGAATGAATCAAAAGCAGGCGAGGCAGGCTTGAGACCGGGAAATGTGGTCCTGCACCAACACAAGGCAAGAGGGTGAGCGTCAGCGTCAGCGCACTTCCAGCTTCCACAGTGGCAGGACTGTGCCAGAGTTTCCAGGGTGGAGGAGGGAGAGACCCTGAGCCAGGCAGCTGTTTCCAGAGACCAGAGGAGGTGGGACTGACCAAACAGGCAAGTGAGGGTGAGCTGTGAGTCCCAGGAGGCTGGGGAACCTGGGGGGGGGGGCGGTCAGAGTAGCTGACCAACGGTGTATGAAAGAAACAGCATTTGTCACTTGCAGCTTCCAGAGTTCCTCAGGAAGTTGCATCGAGTTTTGCCTTTTTTTTCTTTACAATAGTCCCAATCTGGGAAGAACACAGTGCCCAAGAAAAATCAAGTGGATGAAGACGGTAAGGTGCATATACACAACAGAATACTCACAGCCATGGGGGAAATGTAGTTGTGAAATTTGCAGACACATGGGTGGACGTTGAGAGGAAGATGCAGGTGAAATGAGTCAGAGGGCAGGGCCAGACACGGATGGCATTCATGAGTGGGACATAAGGAAACAGCAGGAGAATGAAATCCAGAGAGAATAGGAAGGGCGGCCAGGAGGACAGGCGCTTCATAGACAGCTGGTCACCATGAGGGGCAGTGGTGAGGTCAGAGGCGGAATCGCTGTGACAGTGATGGCTGTTCGCTTGGGGCCACACTGGGTGCTGACAGGAAGTAAAGTGACATACACAACACCCTTTTTAGAAGAGTGCTGCAAACCACAACGCCTAAAAAGGGAGAAAGCGAATGAGGAAAAGTGTCTGCCACAGAGGCAGGCCAGCGGCGTGGGAGAGAAACTGCGGACAGTGTTAGAGGGAGTGGACACCAGTGTAGAGATGAGCGCTCAGACACTGACTGAAACTGGGGAGTGTTAGAGGGGCGTGCACACCAAGGTTAGATGAGTGCTCAGTCACTGACTGAAACTCAATCATGGAGAATCTTGCAATGTCTCTCATGGTGATTCAATAATTATTTTGAAATTGAATTGTGCTGTTTTCTTAAATAGTTGACTTACGTTTTGTGAAACAAATGCCATTAGTACCAATTCCTTGGAGGCTGCTAGGAGAATTCTGGGTCCACAGACCCTCTGCAGTTTATTGAGCACAGCAGTGGTTCCAATGGCAGCCGCTGAGAGGTGCTGTCCTGAGTGTCCCAGTGAGTTGCGGCCCAGCCCACAGCTACACAGGGACAAGCCAGATTGGGTGTGATAGGTGTATGTGTGAGGCTCAAGATCTCAAAAAAGCATTTTTCAAAAGTGTGCTCTTAAGAAAGAACAAAGGCAAATGCAGCGTCAGCCTCCCGGGATGCACTTGGGGAGTCCCTTCAGCTCTCGGGATTTGCTCCAGTCCAGTAGAGACAGACTTCATCCTCAAGAGTTCCCAGAACTCACTCTGGAACCATCTGGTCACGGGGTTTTCCGTTGATGAGGCTTCTGATGACTGTTGAAATCTCTTTCCTTGTCATTGGTTTGCTCGAGTTTCTATTTCCACCTGACTTGCCTCTCAAGGCGGCAAGATTCCTAAGAATTCGCCCACTTCGGCTCTGTTTCTTTAGAGCGCTGCTCTGGACAAGTGCGCCGAATGCTCTTCCAGGGTTCTTAGCGTGCTTTGCCTTTCTATGGTATCTGTACTCAATTTTTCTTGATTCTTGATCTTTAGCAGGTTTTCTCCCTTTTTATCTTAAGGAGCGTAGCTAAGCATTTGTCAATATTGTTTATACTTGCAAATAAACTTTTAGTTTCACTGCTCCCGTATATTTTCTTTTGAGTTTATTTCTGTTCTAATTTGAATTATTTCCTTCTATTCACCAGATTTTACTTGTTCTTTTTAGTTCCTTAGATATGCAATTAGTGTTTTTTTTTAAACTTTATTTTTAAACACTGCCACTTTGATAGAGCAAAATTCTTTGGACCTTTCCTCTAGCTAAAGAAAAGGACATTTAATGACAATTATTTACACACAAATAACTTAAAAACAGACCCACACTCTATCCATTAATTTTACAAAGAGTCTCATTTCAGCAGCTCCTAAATTGTGGAGTTCAGGAGGCCAATGAGAAAGCTTACCTTACAAAAATAGCTAGTATAAATCAATTCAAATAAAAACGAGATCACAAATTGCATTTAAGACATATGACCCAGTAATATGGAGTCATGGTTCCTGCTAGGAAAGAAGCTTGGCAGAAAGCACCTACTCTGTACACGTGGAACCTGTGTCTAGTACCCAATACCACAAAACAAAACCATTCATGAGTTTTCTGTCCCTGCATTTTGTTTGACAGTGAAGCATTTTATTACAGGATACAAATAATACAGGTGACATTCCCTGTGCATGGAACCATTTATACAGGTGTAGGTTAGTGGAGCATCATTTCAAAAGGAAGCTAATGGTTTAATTCAATTTGTGACAAGTCAACATAACATATATACTATGGGGTATATTCCCAAAAGTAAGACAAAAAAATTAAAATGAAACCTGAGAACACAGAGTAAATCTTACTCATGGAGAAAGCAAAATGTCCTATGATAAATAGGGTCTGATGTGAGGCAATAAAAATATGGAAGCAACACAACAATGTCTAAGCGATCAACATGAAATGTGCACTGAAGCTCCGGTGGCATGGACCTGGTCACCATCAGTGCACAGAAGTGACATGGGACTGGGCAGAATGTCCATGTAATGTTTCACCTCTCAATTTACCTAGTTATTCCTAGGATGTGCTGTCACTTCTGTTCCCCGAAAACAATTAAGATTTATGCGAAGGTGACAAAGAAGAGAGTGGGAACATGAGCCTAAGGACATTTAATCATTGCCTTGTGTATGTATGAAGAGAATGTGCTAAGATGTGGTCGGCAGTAGCAGGACAGAATTCAGAAATCAGCAGGTATTCTTGAAAGAGTTTGACATACTGCCACTTTGATAGGCAAGGAATTGGGGGGTATGGCTGGGCACCTGGACAAAAGTCCAGGAACAGAATGTAGGAATCCCCTTCTGCTCCAGGGGATTGGCAGCTGGCACACAGAGAAAGACGTGAGAATCTGGCAAAGTTTCAAACAGCTTTACTCACTTGTTCTAGGTATACAAATCAGCAAAGAGAAAACCCTGGACTTAGGGTTCCCGGCTGGGCCCAAGCCAAGTGTAGGTTAGAATTTAGGCCAAGAGGCGCTTCCACATGTTAAGGTCCAACATGAAAAAGAACTAGAGGAGAGGGCAAAAAAAAAGGCAGAAGGCAAAAGAGAGAAAGAAAGCAGGCTATGGTTTTATATCCCTGCAACACAGACTGCCCACTCCAATAGAAAGCAGTCAGGGTCTATTCTCCACAGGTAATTTCTCCCAGGACCCCTAAGTCCTTTGAGATGTAAATGATGCCCAGCCAAGATCTGCCTTGGAAGCACCCCTGCAGTGTAGTGTGAAGGAGGGGCATTTATCTTTACCAATGAATATCTTTATAGCTAGATACAAATTTCTCCAAGCCTTCACAAGAGACTCATCTTTACTTTGTTGTTATTTTGTATTAGCCTTTAGACTTATTAGAGAGCCATGCTTGCTTGCTTGGAGGCAAACAGCATTTCTCTCTGGTCTAACTACTTAGAAATCCAACATGGCCAGGTGAGGATATCAGTAAGGTCTAGCTAGTCCCATGATGATTTGGCAGCACAAGAGAAAATATTTATACCAGCCAGCACGGAATACATGATAAGATAAACTGCCACATTCAAACTATCCTGCCCCATCTATAAAATGGCCTGGAGGGGCAACTCAGGCCAGATGCAAGGCTCTGGGCAGCAGTGTACTACTGCAACAGTGTCCATTGATCAAACTTAAAACTACGATGGCAAAACCCACGAGAATTAAATTTCCCAAACTACAAAGCAGCCTTATGGGCATCCAAAAACGTATTCTTATGTATTCACACATTTGTTTTTTCAGGAAACAAACACCTTTCTGAAGTTTGCTAAGCACCTTTTCTGCGTGACGTAGTACCCCGGTCCCAGAAAGGGGGGGAACCACTTTCCAGCTGGTCACGGGCATTTTTAATTCTCTCCTCTTTGCTTGCAGGAGGATGAGCTGGAGCAATTCCCAAGCTTCCCTACACCATGGACTCCTCATCCGTGAAATGGAGGCGAGTCCCGGGAATGCTGCCAAGGAGCCCAAAGTTAGCAGCACAATGGCCGCTCTCCAGATTTCCTGAAACTGTCTTTCCCTGCCCCTTGTTTAACCTCCAGCCGCGCTAGACTTATCAGTTGGTATTAAGCGAACAGTAGCTGTCATTAGCGTGTGGTTAGAATCCATCTCTGAGATGGAGCTGCAAAGGGAGAGGTAAGGAGCGACAGGATTTAATGGTGCGGGCACTTTGTCATTACGCCGCACTTTGAGGCTCATTCTGCAATGCTGTGCGGAGTTAGGAGAGGTAATACACAACCCTGGGCTCTGGGCAACGGTGACTTTGAATCAAGCGTTCTCAGGTATTAAATGCAACATCACACATTCTATCCGAATAATGAGGGTCATTGAAAGCGTCGTTCAATTTTTTCTCAAACATCTAACAGCGCCTGATTTTTCATCTTTCCCCACTCTTCTGGAGGCCTTTGTCTGTCTGGTAGAATTTATTATAGAAGAAATGCCCAAAAGGACACATTGCCAGTGACATTCAAAATTCAGCTGGATAATGGTCTTGAAAATCAGGCTATTTTCCTCACGAGACATTTGCTAAACTATTTTCTCCCTCTTTTTCACTTGACAGGACTGATCTAGTAGGAGACACTGAGAAAATCTTCCAGCACACAGAGAGCAAGGCCCTGGGTCGCACAACTCTGGCCGGAACCGCCCACATAGATTCGGCGATTTTCTGGAAGGGTCCCCATTGCACAGAAGGCAAGCTAGGTAGTGAGCAGGGAGATACTTCTGGCCCCCATGAAGTAAACAGGAGCTGAGATGAGGCTACAGCATAGGACAGGAGTGAGATCAAGGGGAAAACACATTCATTGTCCAAAAAAGGGATGAATGAGAGAAGGTCAGGAAGAGAAACCCAGGACTAGGCAGACATGGATACTGGCCATGTAGGACTGGGCTGTGTCCACTTTTACAGTTACTTATCTGGGATTAACCTGCTTAGAGGCTGCTCCCGAATCTAAGTGAAGGGGCAGGGTGCAAATGACTTACTTCTAGGTCACTCTTAGATCTGCTGCAGTCAAGCTTGCCAGAATCACTTACTCCTCTGTCACCAGAGACATTCCCTTAGATGTTCTGCTCCCGGGAACACAGCCTAAATGTAACTCAGTCACAGCTCAAAGGGATCCTAAGTCACCGGAAATGAGTACCTGGTGCTGACTGCACCCAGAAAACAGTGGGTGCAGCTCTGGTGCCCACAAGGCTAAAAATGCCTGGATGGGCAGGGGGACATGGCTCAGGACGAGGAGCAACAAGGTGATGCTGAGGGTAGGGGAGTTCAGTGCTCAGAGTAGGGCGCTGTATACTCAGGACAAAGTGCAGCCCCTGGCTGTGTGACCCCTCCAGCACGCCAGGTAAGAAATTAGAAATAAATAAAAATAACAGAAATAAAAAATAATAGAAATGAATAAACTAATAGAAATAAATAAAAATAATAGAAATAAATAAAAATAATAGAAATTAAAAATAATAGAAATAAATAAAAATATAGAAATAAATTAAATAATAGAAATAAATAAAACAATAGAAATAAATAAAAATAATAGAAATAAATAATAAAAATAATAGAAAGAAAAATAATATGTCCCCCTCTCACCCATGCGAACTATTCACTCTTCAGGAGAGAACTTGTGTGCTTGCAAATGTCTTTAAGACTCGGAAATTCTATGCAAGTAAAGTAAATGATGTGAAAATGTGTTGGATTTTTGTATTCCTTAGCTTTTTGTATTCCATAAGTTTTAAATAACCTGCAATAGGGGCTGTTGGGGGCAAGTGTAAGCAGTCCCAGACAATAAGTTGCTACTATCTGCACATCATGCACATGTTAAATTAGCATGTCTCCGAGTTTACAAACCAGCTCCTAATTTGTTTTGACTTTAGAATGGAACTATTGAACTAGGAATAATCTGTGAAGTTTGCTAAGGGGCTGGAGCTTTATAAATGAAAAGAGTCAGAAGGAAAGATAAGCGATTATAAGGTGAGTCGTAATAGTTTGAGAGTGACAGAAGAATAACCGAGATCTTGTTGCAGTACATGTGGAACTGAGTCAAGAGCAGCACAGTCAGGAATACGATGCAGCAGTGAAGAACATGGTCCGAAAGGACCGTATATATGTGCAGCTACGTGGCTGTTACCCATCACCTACATATCACTTGATCACTTGATCACTTGAATCCCATTATTCATCAATTTGCTTGAGCGGGCGCCAGTAACATTTCCATTGGACCCTATCACGTGCCAATGTAGCCCAATGGCATCTGGTTGATTCGGGAATCCGAAGAGCCTCAAAATGTTCCTTCAGGGTCTTTACAAGGAAGTCTGACCATCTTGTAGGTGGGCACGTGATCTTTTGACATCCCGTGGGATCCAGTCGGTAATGGCTCTAGTCAGCGGTTGTCTCCAAATCACATTACATGTCCAGCCCATCTGATTTTCAATGCCTTGGCATCAAAATATCTACATATCAATCTATAAAATTTCCTGTGAAAAGACATAATCCAAAATCAATATATGGAGGATGAACCACTTCATAGAATAGGATCTATAAAAGTTAGCAGTTTGGAGGAAAAACATTAGACTTCTACTTACACACACACACACACACACACACACACACACACACAAAGAGTTCATGACCAGAGGTTGTAAAACAGATTAGAAGAAAAATAAAATACAGTATATTTGAGATCTGCCATGGCTCTTAACAATGATAAAAATAGCAATGGCTATAGCTAATCCAGTTAAAACAATTACACAGAAAAAACTGAACAACTTGAGGCAATACTCATAAACAACTTTAAGTGAAAGTCGATTGGCAAATATCTCACGCCCTTAAAAAGCGGACTTTTACCCATTGACTTGACTGCGAGGACATATAGCCAGTGCGAGTTTTGAGAAATCACCTGGGTAGAAAGCATCAACATCTCTCTGAAGGACATATTCTGCCTTTCCCCACTTGCAAAGTAGAATTTTTTCAAAGCAGCAGAAATATTAGGAAGAAAAGCATTTGAGAAACTCCAAGAATTTTTTTTACTATGCAAGAAAAGCTAAGAAATTTTTCCAATTATCCTAAGCTTACACACCTTTATTGATCACTGGAAGCAATACCCTTGTCCCTGCATACTAGATGCAGAGCATATGAAATGAAGAAGCATTGCCTAATGGGGGGCAGGGAATGTCTCTGTGTTACCAACACTAGAGCAGACCCCTGGGGCTCTCTGCACAGAATTCACAATATGTTCCCACACCGGGGAGCAAGTTGTTGGAATGTGAATAAGCTCAAAGGAAGTTAAAGCAAAAACAAAATACACACACACACAAACACACATACAGCCACAAGCACACATGCATGCACACACACACATATACTTTCAAACCCAGAAGCCTGTGACTGCTTAGAGATGCAGATCAATACTAGAATGATCCCGTTTTGAAGCTTAGTTTACATTGGGAAAGTAAAAATGGAAAAGAAATGTCATTTTAATGCTGACTTCTTATTCATTCATTGCCTTCTTTCAGATTTTCTCTTCATTTATTTTTTAAAACATACAAGGGGGCCTTTCTTTTGAAGTACCTGTTTGTTTGCAGGACTCCCTAAGGGCTGTTGCATCTGCTCTGGATTACCTTCTGCAAATCACTTCATAGATAAGGGGGTAGTCTAAATGTGGCAGTTTATCTGACCATGTATGCTGTACTAGCTGGTATAAATATTCTCCCATGCTACCACAATCATTGTAGGACTAGCTAGATCTTACCAGCATATTTGCCTGGCCGTCGGACCCCTAAGTAATTAGACGAGAGAAATGCTTTGTTTGCTTCCAAGACAAACAAGCATGGCTCCCTGATACTCAAAGGCAACTAAAATACAAAACTACAAATGAAGTAGAAGGAGATTTGTGAAGGCTTGGAGAAATATTTAACTGGCATTTAGTATTTGTCTTTGGTACAGAGACATGCCATCTCAGAAGCCCCCTTCTCTACCTATAGAAGGCATTTCCAGGCAGATCTTGGCTTTCAAAACATTAGCATACTAAAGGGCCTCGGTGAAAGGTGCGGGAGGGATTACCCCAGGGCATTTGACCCTCCCTGCTTTCACATAACTAAAGTGGGAGGAAGGTCTAGTGGCTAGGGGTATAAAACTAGCCGGTTTCTCTCTCCCCAAGCTTCTTTTGTGGGCTCTCTCTCTTTGGGGCGCTCACCCCTACTTGGGAATCTTATCTTCTTCTCCTTTTACAAACCTTTACACGTGGTGGCCGCCATCTTGGCCTACACGTGGCTGAGGTTTCTAACCTGGAATCCCTTAGCACCGGGCTTTTCCTTTTGCTGTTTTGTTGCCCTGACCTGTGATAAGTAAAGCCTTTTTAAACGGCACCGGATTCCTGAGTTTTCATCCATTTCTCGCCCGGCCAGAGGGTAGAAGGGAACTACGCTTCCGGCACTGTCAAGGGACCCCATTAGCGTGCCCGACACCTGTTTTCTCTTTTTGTTTTGTTTTTGTTTTGGCCCCCACCTAGGTGCTCAGGGTTCATTCCCTGGAGGTCTGGACCGTGTGGGATTCTGAGGGGATAAACTTGACTGCCACATGAAGCAAATGTCCTATTTACTTACTGCCACTTTGGCCTCCATGTTCTCCTTTGAATAAGTAATTCCATGGTCTTATAAAGGGGCTGGGAAACAACTGAGCAGTAATTCTCTCTTCTGCTTTTTGTGAGACTGTATTCTGTCTCCAACATGTATTACTCTCTTTCTCTCCACTCCATCTTTCAAAACAAAATTCTTTCAGTAAGCTATTAGCTTCACTTAATAAAATGAAATACAACCAAGCATACAAGAGGTGCTATTTACTTTAAAATATATTTAATAACTAGTCTATCTATCTATCTATCTATCTATCTATCTATCTATCTATCTATCTATCTATCTATCTATCTATCTATCTATCTCTCTCTCTCTACTCCTCTCTCTCTCTCTCTCTCTCTCTATCTATCTATCTATCTATCCCTATCTATCTATCTATCCATCTATCTATCTATCTATCTGTCTATCTATCTATCTATCCCTACCTAACCAATAACCAACCAACCAACCAACCAACCAACCAACCAACCAACCCAGAGCAGGGAAAATTCACAGTAAGGTTTGGTAGTACTGGAGATAGTTCATGGGAATTTTGCAAATATGAAAAGCAGTTATGGAGAACCATGTTGATTTGTTCCTTAACAGTTTAAATGAATCAAAATGTCTACTTCAAATCAAAATGTCTGCAGCCAAAATAGTGATATTATAACGGCGAAAATACAGATAGCTACCAAACTTTAAATCTCTTGTGCCTATTGCTCTGGCAGTTTCTACATTACCTAATTTAGATTCCAGGAAGAAATGTGACTCTCTCTTAGTCAGGGTCCACCGAACCTGAGCTTTGGAGTCCTGGCAAGACCACTTATGCGGGAAGAGCTATCAGGAACTTTGCAGTGGGGGAAACAGGTGTGAAGAGGCGGAAGCTTAGAGTCAGGCAATGGACCCACAGTGCCCACTGTCGATGGCCATGCAGAAGAAATGAGGTCAGCTCCAGGCCAGCTGCTCAAAGCATCCACTACTGCCTCACTTCTCCAGAGCACTCATGGGGGATGGAGCTGGGAGACAGACAGACAGTGAGTTCCTAGAACACTGCGGCCTGAGGGGTCCTAGATTCTGCCCTCTGCAGGAATTGCTCCCCTAACAGTTTCAGGAAAGCAAGTCATATCAGCAAAACTGTCCCCAAGAAGGGGTGCCTTGGGACAGCTCCAACAGAGATACACTCTGGGACCAGACCAGATTTCCGCTTGGGCCTTTTCCTTATTCAAAATACTGAGGCTTAACAAAGTCTCTTCCTGTTCCTATATAGGAGCGAAATGAATTAAAAACTCCCAGGAACCAGAAGACAGAAACAGTAGCTCAGCTCAGAGAGGTTTCTCGGCCTTCCCAGAAGGGGAATTTCGGTCACTGCTTCCAATCTCCTTGAACAAAGTTAAAGCTTGAGCATTGTTGTATGGACTTGGCCTTCTGGCACTGAGACCAAAGGGTGATTCAGCTCCTGTTTGTTTCTTTTCTTCAGGATCTGTTCTTTTCTATTTACCAAACATGTTTGTGCGCTTGTGAGCTTGGTAGGAAGTAATAGACAGTTTTAGAACCTCTCCTAGACTATACAGAGACAACGTTCAAATATATAGGCCCTAATTATAAATGCAGTCCAGGTCACTTGCAAAAATCTGTGTGTTCAGCCTCTGATATAAAATTTAAACCTTAATACTGAGGTAAAAGCCCTTTGAGAGCAAGATGGAAATAAGCCTGAGGAACAAGTTCCTGGTGTATGTACTGTCCATTGGCTGGCCTCCCATTGAGCACGCCCCGTCCCCTGAGAATTGTCGCATGTTTCCAGGCATCTCGAGCCTCCTCGAATGCAGAGTGCGGCATTGTACTCACTTCCGTTTTCCAGCTGGCTTCCTGGTGGGGCTCTGGAAAACATTTTACATTACAGTATCCAATTGATGGAAAATATTGCCCCAATAATGCTGCCTCTGCGGGTCACAGCCTTGAGTCCACGCTTTGCCACCTTACATGCATCTTTCTTCTTATCTATCATTTTACTTTCATATTGCTGTTTCCAGGTTCAGCTCCTTAAAACAACACCATTTACTAAACCATAACACACTTTCTGTGCATTGGGGATTCAGTGTGGCTGCACTCGACTCTGAAGACAGACCCTCTACCCGGCTCTGAAGCTTAGACCCTCTACCTGGCTCTGAAGCTTAGACCTTCTTCCAAGCATCATTGCCTGCAGGTGGGCTATGGCCGCTTGTACCTGTGCAAGTGAGGCTCATTTCCTGCCACATGAAGCTCAGGGAGCTCTCAGCACACACACCTTACTCTGCAGCTTGGAATGGGAATTGGGTCCATGCATTGCACACACATACTATAAGCTTATCTGTACACACATATACACAGGATATGAAGAGGATGGCAAATTACCACTTTGACTATGTTCTATGATCAAGTAGTAAAGTAAACCTGGGGTCATTTTTGTGCATAGGGACGAAAGTCCACAGGAAGGCGTGGCCCTGGGTCACTGAATTCACCGCTGCTCTGCACCTGCTGCACGGTTTCAGAGTGTCAGCTGAAGCAGCACCATCTCAAAGAGACAAGATCCCCAAGCTCTGAGGTAATCCATCGGCATGAATGACCAGAGGTGAAGAGGGAATAAAGAGCGAGAGAGCTGGCCCTCGTAGGAAGCATGCAACTGGCAGGCCGGCTGGGACCCTGCAGGACAGGGAGGCGTGTCTGTCTGCAGGGCTGGGGTGGGGGGAGGAAAATATTCACCCAGAAGGCAGAGGAGCTGAAAGGAGGGAAAGTGCGGCATGCGAGACCTCTGGCAGCAGTGTTTGGTTTTAACAGGACAAAGGCCAGATTTGGAATAAAAAAAGGTGCCTCAAGCAAAAGCAGGCTGGGGAGACAAACGGGGACAGAAGGGACCTGTAGTGGGAGATAGCGGGCACGGGAAGGGATGAGGTGTCAAGGGGGACGTTGACACCAGGGAAGGGATGATTGTCAAGACATTTGTAGGCTGGAAACCTGATCATGAAGAACTTTGGAATTTCAAGGTGACTGAATTGAAAAAGCACAAGCTTTAGTAGAGGCAGTTTCATCATTGGTGCAAATACTATAAATTTGTAGCTTTTTGTACTGTCGGGTTCACCTAGATGCCACACAGAATTAGACTGAGGCAGCATTGCCGGAATGCCCAGGAAGCCCTAAGAGGGCCTCCGGAAATTTCCAGTCATCTGGGCTGATGGTTCAATGGAAGGGCCTGAGTGAGAAAGCACTTGTGTCCCCAGAATTATCAGGGACAGAGGCCTCCTGGCCACAGCCAGGGCTGCTGGACCTTGTGGTGACAAAGGGGCCAAACCAAGGACAG
>JAJIBD010034797.1:0-34696 GCA_021461705.1 Cryptotis parvus
AAAGAGGGGCCCCCCTTAATACTGTGCAGCAGAAAGAAAGAAAGAAAGCCCCCCTTATATACACCAAATTAATCCAATCGGGAGGGTCATGTCAACAAAGAATCCTAAACAGAGTGTAGTGCCACACCCTATTGCAGGTATAAACAAAGGTTATGCTAAGGTCTAATCTTTTCTACTGAGATTATCTCTATTAAAACACTTTGAGAGAGGCTGGTATAAAGTAATACATCTTAACTCAAGGAGTTCATGTAATTCAGATGGTAACACCACAAGGTTCCTTCTTTATTATTATCTGCACCAGGTGATTCTGAGTCTCTTGTTCTCTGTACTGGGGTCACACCCTCGCCTGCTTAGAGCAAACTATTATGATCCTTCCTATAGTCTTCCTATAGTCTCAGCATAGCCAGGGTGGTAGTCTCCTGGTAACTTCTAACTGTCCCACGCTGGGTGCAGTGGGTATAAAGAGGAGCTGTGCCCCAATCCAGAAAAAACATAGTAGTCTTAGTAGATGTATAAGCTGTGAAGTTATTCAATCAAGGTGACTTTCTGTAACTCGCCACACCTCTAGCAGTGTTTACATAGAAGAGAGGTCTCATTAGACTTGAACCTTTGGCTTTAAATAAGATTAAGCTGGGAGTGGGCAAAACATCAAAGCTCCCAGGTTAGCTAAACCTGTCCTCTGTAACACACCGCCACTGCCATGTAAGGCGGTCACTGCCTAGTTAAATATTCTGCAATGTCTGAAAGCAGCCATCTTCACACCCTACAAAGTTTAATACGAACCCCAGCAGGAGCACACCAGGGTTGAATGGGGATGTCACGTAGAAACCAACTAAGCCTCAGGTAGCATAAGCACTAAATACAGAGGCTCACACAGTCCCAACAGCTGAATACAAACCCTCCAAGTAGACAAGGACTTAATGTTCCTATAGTAGAGATATAACAATCTTTACAAATTTTTCTTTGCTGAAGAATTTTTGTTAATTCATCAGCCAATTAGTGTTAGCAAGCAAACAGAAAATAATTACTTTGGCTCAAGGCAGAGGCAGGCTTGAGGGGTGACTGGGTGGGGTCAATGGTGGCAGGTCGGCGTGGTGGTGGGATGGGGTTGAACATCGAATGCCCGTATCAAGTGCATCATTATTTTAAACCACTTTTTTAAACCACAGGTTAAGTATAAAGGAAGAAAAAGAAATCAATTTGGGATCAACACAGTGTTCAGCTTTACGCTCACTCGCTTCACACAGAATGGAAAATATTTCTCTATTTTTTCTACATACAAATAATGGTCTGCTATTTTGTAGACTCTCCTTAAGTTTTGTTTGTCAAATATTTTGTTTGTCAAATATCTGATTAGGCAGATGAGAGTAAGAAAACCCACTAAAGAGTTAAAGAGTTTGCTGCGCCTCTGATCAGCCATTTAGTTTAATCTTGATGATTATTGGTTAAGATAATTTCTCCTTCATGGGTCAGAGAGATACTACAGCAGGAAGGTTTGCCTTTGCATGCAGCTGACCCAAGTTCAATCCATCTGCACCCCATATGTCCCCCCTGAGTATGCCAGGAGTGATCCCCTGGGCACAGGTCCGAACAAACCCTGAGTTCCAGAGGGTATACCCAATAATGAAGAAACAAAAATACATAGTATCTCCCCCAATTTCTACTGTGAAGTTAGCTAGCTCCCTTTCAATAAATAAGAACTTTGTAGGCAGATACAACTATCCTACTTTTTGACTTTCCCCTGCTATTATCTCTGGAGATTCTTTCCTGAACTGAAAATAACACCCTAATGGGAGATGTAGCTTCCAGGTAACTGACTTAAGTATAATATATCTGGGGTAGGAATAATAATGCTACAGAGAAAAATAAAGAACACTGAAATGTTATAACTTCAAATGGGGTTTAGGTAAGAAAGTGAAGACTTAAATTGTAAATTGGACAACACTGGTCCAATTTACAAAGTCACATTCATTGCCCTGAGCCCATGGAGGAATGAGAGTTACCAGTGTAGAGAGTCAGGAGCAAACCCTGAGCATTGCTAGCAATGGCACACCCGCCACATAATGTGATTCCACTTACAGGTATTTGCTTGAAAAATGCAATACCAGTATGTGAAGACAGTCATGAACACCCCTGTCAATCTGCAGCCCTTAGTACAGTAGCTAGGTTAAGAAAAATAACCCAAAAGTTCGCCAAGAGATGGAATGGCTAACAAAGTGATGCTATCTATACACAGTAGACTATTTCACAGGTCAATGTTAAGAAATCATGCAACTTATTGTATGGTTTGTTGCATGGAATTGTTCAGCAAAATAAGTCAGTGGAGAAGAACAAAATTTCTATTATCAAATTGTATGGAATACATAGTTCAAGCATGGGAAGTAAGCACTGAACAATGATGGTCCTGAAGAATTAAAACAATGAGGGGACTGGAGTGATAGCACAATTGGGTAGGGTGTTTGCCTTGTATGCAGATCGACCCATGTTCGATCCCCAGAATCCATCATGGTCCCCAAGCACTGCCAGGAGTGAGTGCAGAGACAGTAGTAACTCCTGAGCATTGCTGGGTGTGACCCCAAAAATAAAAAAATGAAAACAATGAATGGACTGTCTGAACATTTTACACAGATTGTAAATGGTCAGGATTTTTCACACAAATCAAAAATCTAGTTTCCTATGAGTTGTAAGTCTATTAATAGGAAAATAACAGGGCCCAGAGCGATAGTACAGTGGAGCTAGCTTTTACCTTGCACGCTGCCAACCTGGGTTCCACCGGCATCCCATATATATTCCCTGAGCACTGAGAAGAGTAATTCTAGAGTGCAGAGCCAGGAGTATATGGTAACCCAGAACTCCATGAGGAGAAATTCTGAGTGCAGAGCAAGGATTAACCCCTGAGCATTGCTGGATATGACCCCAAATGCCAAAATAAACAAACAAACAAACAAACAAATAAATAAATAAATAAGAAAGTAAGTAAATAGATAAATAAATAAATAAAATAATTACATTTGCCTGCCCCCTAGAGGTGTTGTAGGTGTGGCTGCGGTGCCCAGCTGTGTTGGCAGGTAGCAGACAGGTGACTGGCTTGTTTACACCCCCAGGGTGAACCCAGAGCCATGGCAGAGCCCTGGCAAGCTACTGTGGTGTATTCGATATGCCAAAAACAGTAACAATAATGGACCTCATTCCTAATGAATGGAGACTTTACTGTGCCTGCTTGAGCAAAACAATGAACAATGGGAACACAAGTGACAAGTGACAAGTGACAAGTGACAATTCATGAGAGTGCAGAGAAACAGACAGAAGCTTCTTGGATGAAGCTTTAGGGAACCCCTACAGTTCCTAACCAGGTTAGAGAAGGTGGAAGAAGGCAGCTGTGGGGAATGAGGGATACAAGCAGATTGGGGAAGGAGGATGGAGAAGCAAAGGCTGTTGTGCCTCTGTCTCTCTCTCTCACATACACACACACATACACACACACACACACACTCAAAGTAGCTGCTCTTAGCTAAGGAGGTCAACCAAAGGCACCAGGCCCAAGGTGATACACCTCATACCTACTAGATGTATTTTTATACACAGAGAAAACAGAAATCAAGATGAAATGATTGAGCAAACCCTACCGCTTCTAAAAAATGCACTCAAATGGTTAATCTTGTCATGTACTTCAGCTTTTCTGAAATGACACTATCTCCATTCTTGCTTTCTGAAGCTGACCACCAAAGATCAAGTCAAGCTTTACTTCTAAATATTGAAACTAGACAATTTTTACAACCTTTTTATACTTCTCTCTAAAGATCACTTCATATATTCTCGGATGCATTGTCTTTGAGGAGAATGGCCTACAAAATAGACTCTAATAACACATTTCTTTAAGATATCTGATGTCCCTACAAGAAGAGATAAAAGAGTGCCCTAAAAATTATCTGTTGCTTCACAGTATGGGAAGGAAATGGCCTTGTTTATATTTAACATATCAGTAACATTGTCAAGAGCAGACACAGTCCATGTTCAGGCAATTACATACTTGCCACAGTCCAGCCTCCACTCATCATGTTGCCTGTTGGTCTTCACATATAAACCCTAAAACAAACCCCAAAGTCTCTAAGTCTATCAAGATTCTTCCTGACCTTCTCCAGTCAAAGCTCTTCCTTCAACCACCACAACAAAAGGGGAGGAGAGAGCAGGAGAGTGCGTGAACAAATAGGGCTGGAAGGGGGAAAAGGGGAGAGAGAGCAATTTCTTCTCTGTAATAGCTTGGATGTGTTCCCTAGGCAATTGGGTAATTTTATCAGGGTAGAAATTTGGGCTGAAAAAGCAGACCCATGGATTGCACAATACTAAAATGCTGGAGAACTGTCTATAGCAATGCCCTATACTCTGCAAGATTCACCAATGCCTCTGCCCCTGATTTTATTGACACGTTATCTAGGTGACTAGTATATATTTAATCAAGGTCATCCTTCTTACAAATGAATAAATTAAAGAAAAGACACTTCCGGAGAATCACTGTAAAGGCGCAAATCAAAGACAACTCAGAAGCAAACTCCAAGAAAGAGAAGTGCACCGACAGGGCCTGCAGAGCTTTGAGAGGGGCTGACTCCTGGAGAGAGCAGGCAGGAGAGACGCTTGGGGCGCCCAGGGCTGGCTGCAGAAGCAACTGCATTGCCAGTCCCTCCCACCCCCTCCTGTAAGGAACCGAGATGAGAAGAGGTGACACCTACTGGCTTCTGTAACGTCTTGCAAGGTCTTAATCTACAGCGCAGCAGAAAGACCTGAAACTGGCCCCTCTCGAAGGGGCCCTCCCTTTGGTCAGCCCACGGAGTATCACCCCACTGGCACATCATCACCAGAGCCCACCACCCTGCTCTGGAAAACAAGCTGATGCCATTTCCCAAGTGATATAGGTTTTATTTTTTCCGCATTGGGGCATTTTAATAGTCATTCTTGCTCTGTGAAAGCTTATATTTTTCCATTTCAAAGTCTGGATGAGCAAGAGGCTAAAACCATCT
Source organism: Cryptotis parvus (assembly GCA_021461705.1). Lineage (NCBI taxonomy): Eukaryota > Metazoa > Chordata > Mammalia > Eulipotyphla > Soricidae > Cryptotis > Cryptotis parvus. The sequence continues at coordinate 5,016 of JAJIBD010034797.1, forward strand.
TCCTTAATATACAGGATTTGATCTAGCTACGGAGGCCGCATGACACTAAAAACAGCATGGCCTGGGCATAAGCCTTCATTTCAACCTCGGAAAATGCAAAGTAAACACAAACTCAAACAGAAAACCAACACTGACGTCTATAATTTGAACTTCCCTTCATTGGGAAGGAAATGGGGGTTTGCTCTCTGAATTTACTGGGAATTTATAAAATGTTGGCATCAGAGAGTTTTGAGAATAGAAATATGTACATATTTTATTCTTCTCCTACTCCCCACTTATACTGTGTTATACTGTGTATCCTCTCTAAACTCCTTTGTACCCTTCCAGCTACTGTTTCTATTGTTTTCAGGCAGAAAGTAAATTTTAAGAGAGTTCTGTTTATTTTGATGAATACTGATGGCATTTGCAGGCAGCAGATACAGGCACCAAATGACACAGCTGAGAATAATGAAGCTCTTAGACTCCATCAAAGGCTTGTGATTCCATCTCCACAACGCAGATTCAGCAGCTAGGACCTAGGAAACATCTCGACGGAATTTAAATGTGTAAAAGCAGAGATGGAAAAATGTCCTGAATCTCTTCCGAAAGCCACATTGACTCAAGGAAGAAGGAAATGACAGATTTTAAAGAATCTGATATTTTAATGGCTAAAGAGCCAATGGCACTCCCAAAATGAGATGTGAACATTCAGAATAGAACAGGAAGAAACTTGGTCCCGTCACTTTCATTTTATGAATTTATGTGGAGATTAAATAATTATAGTCTATTTCATCCCCAGCAGCTCTGCAGGAATAGAGGAGAAATTTAAGGGTGATTTAAGGGAGCATTTACGTTGACAGAGAAAGGCCTAATTTGTCAGGGGAGACTCATACTCGCCATTCCCCATAATATTCAACAGGGCTGACATTTTAGCAACTTGAAGGCTTAGCTGTTTAAGGAGAAACTCTGGATTTCACAGACTGGGGAAGGGGCTTGTGAAGCGTCCGGCTCTTGCTCGCCTCTCTTCTCCCTGCTGCAAATATTCTCTTCTTTGCTGATAAGCATAACATTTTTGGTCTTTGGGCCACACCTGGCAGTGCTCAGGGCTTACTCTTGGCAGGGTTCTGGGGACCCTATGGGATGCCAGGGATGGAAACCGCTGTACTATTGCTCCAGCCTGAATGAGCAGAAACACTTTGGAAGAGGGATGCAGAAATCTGTGCTACCCTGCCATCAAGGTCCGCACAGCGCCCACTCAGGTGGGGCGATGCCACCTTTGGTGTCTTCAATGCCGTGTTTCTCCTTTCCCCTTTGTAATCTCTCCTGTCAGACCTTCATCATTTAGTTCAGACCTTCATCATTTCCTTGACTGAGACTATCCTAACCCAGCTCATGCCAGTTCCCTGGGACTCCCAGTTGGCAGCTCCCAAAGCCAGATCCAAGCACAGGCCCCTGCAGAGCTTCCTGGTTGGATCTCTTCTAAGTGGCCAAGCTGGCACTCAGACCCCTCCTCTGGTTCCGTCTACCAGCCAGCGTCACCTCCCTGACCTCTCCCTAAGCCGTGACTGGTAACAGGGCACCTTTCCTGCCTCTGTGATCTCGCTCTGTTACTTCCCTCTCTGCAGACCCTCCGCTTACTTCCTAACCCAGTGAGGGAAGTGCCATGATTCCAGGTATTGCTCCAACAGTGCGACTCACCTGCAGTCCCTGCTGGTGCTCACGTGTTCTTACACACCTCATATAAAGTGTGGCAACGTGACCTGCCCTGGGCTGCAAAGCTTCAGGTTACGTGCCCCCTTTCCCACTTTCCATACTGGGTCATGGATTCTTTCTCTGCACTTGTAAACTCTTCTTGCACACCGCATTCAAATAAATCACTCTGATGACTCCCTACCCTGCTAAGGGTTTACTGACATGGTGCATTGTTCGTTTTTATACCCCCATCATTCAATAGCCATTGGGAGAGAAACAATTTAACTGACTTTGGAATATTTAACATTCAATATTAGACCTAAGTGGGAAGTTATTTTGGGGGAACCACACCTGGCGGTGGTTACTCAGGGCCACTCCCAGTGGTGCTCGGGGACTTTGTGCTGGGGATAAAATCTGAAATTCCCACAAGAAAAGGAGCTCCCACCCCAGCCTTCTGTACCATTCCCCTGGTCTGTAAATACAAATTTCACACTATAGCAAAACATCAGAGGGTTTAGAAGGCTCTTCAGACAAAGGTATTATATATCATTCTCTCCTCCACTAGCTTCAGTACAAACATCCCCTGGCGTCCCCCAGGTATTGTATACACAGAGCTTAAGTAAATATTTGTCCAGTGAATAGAAAGGTCTGTAGTGGAATTTTAATAGAAACTATGATAACATAAAGAAGCAAAATAACACATCAAGGTAGTTCCAGAACCTATGGGTTAGTTATATTTTATGTTGAAAATTCAATATTTGAGCATTTATTAACTGATTTTTTGCAAATGAGTAGAGTTCATTGGTTCTGCTCCAAGCATTGATAGGTGACGCCTATCAATGGTGATTTGATAATGGCAATTTATTTGGTGATTTGATAATGGCAATTTAAGAAAAAAAATTATCTTGAATCCTTTCATTTCTCAGGATTCAAGAACTTATGAGACTCTGAAAATAATCTCATGAGTCAATGGTGGAAGAACTAATTGATTTCTGATTTCATTTAAACATCTTGGAAGCATTGTAAGAAGTCAAACAATTCAATATGTGCATCAGCCCTTAGAATATTAAAAGAAACAATGAGAGTAAAGTTTGGACGAAAATTTCATACAAAATGTGATTCAGTGGCATGAACATTCACAAAGGGCCCCCTTTAATCCATTCTCCATTTTCACAGAACTTTTCTCTTTCTCTTTGACTAGGTTAAATCCAAGCACAGGGAACACAGTAAGGAGTCAGCCATCAGCACCTAGGAAAAGAAAGCTCTTGCCGTCACTGAGCGTGGCAGGCTGGACTCCACCTAGACCAGCACACACAGAGACGAACAAGGTCCTATCGGACACTGAATCTGGTTTTCCAGATGAGAACGGGCAGTGAGGATGGTCAGGTCAGAGACTGATTTTTGGTTTTCCTTTTTTTTCTTTTTGGGTCACACCCGGCGACGCTCAGGGGTTTCTCTTGGCTCTGCACTCAGGAACACCCCTGGTGGTGCTTGGGGGACCATATGGGCCGCCGGGCCGGCATGAGCCTGCTGCATGCAAGGCAAACGCCCTACCTGCTGGGCTATCACTCCGGCCCCGATCTTGGTTTTCTACTGTGAAAGATTCCATACTCCAACTCAGTGAAGACAACGTTGCACTGAGATTCTACATGTCCATTTTTGTATAAGCCTTTAATTTTAGGATGAGTATTTAAAAAAAGAAGTTAGACTATACTAATTTAAGACGTGCTATAAAACACTGATACTTATCATTAACTTTATTATCAATATGATGTTTGCAGAGGTTGTGTGATTTAAACTGTCACAAAACTGAAAGTGGCGATTTTATTTCCTATAATTCCACTGATAAACAGCAAGTGACAACTGTTGTAGTTTTTATGTCCACTTTTATGTTTTAAGTAGTGCTGGTATCTTTTCGAGTATTTAAATAATAATTTATTTTGTTTTCATTCTATTTCACTTTCTGGATAAAATGATTATTCTTTTTCTCTTACTTGTTTTATTTCTGATACAAAAACTATGTGGTAAAACTGAGTTTTACTTATATAGATGACATTTGTTGGGGATATATTGGTACTTTTTGTTGACTTATAACCAGTTTACAAGATTAGGACAGCTGAACATACAATATTTCCACGTCTGTACAGTAATTCCCACTGCCCCTTCCACAAAAACAACCTCTCTACTCAGTCCTTCCCCATTTCCCTCCCTCTGACTTTCAACAAGTCTAGAAAATCTAAATTTTACATTTTTGCCAGCTGTTTGCTTTAGGTTTTTTTAAGTAATATTTTTCTCATATATAGTTACCTTTTGATACTTATAGTATTTGTTTAACTTGCCCAGGAAAATTGTTGATGTCATTTTTTTTTGCTATAGATTTTATTTGTGCCATACTAGGAAAATTCTGTGTCACTCCAAAGCAATAAAAGGCTACCAACTTTGGGATCAGAGCGATAGTACAGCAGGTAGGGTGTTTGCCTTGCATGTGGCTGAGCTGGGTTCAATCCACAGCATCCCTGAGTGCAGAGCCAGGGATAACCACTGAGCACTGCAGGGGGATGGCCCAAAAACAAACAAATAAAGGAACGCTAGCTCAACTGTCAAGCAACAACCTTGCCGGTCTGAGGGTCCAAAACAACCACCAGCACCGAAACACAAAGACCAAAAATAAATTATGAATGTGGCTCCATGAGGAAGCTTGAACTCGCTTTAATGATGCAATTCTCCTTATGCTACTTAATTAATGATATCTGTATATGATGCAAACATTTCTAATATTTTTAGAATTATCTCGATGGCTATCATGACATTTTCTAAGTGATCTTTACAATCTGGTTGTCTCTTCTAGGGGAAATATCCTGCTGGCATTTTACTGGGCATTCATTACATTTATAAACAAATTTAAGGCAAATTGTGATCTTTATTGTAGAACATTAATCAATTCAGGATGCTCATGTTTCTTCTCATTAGTCTAATGCCCCTTGGGATATTTTAATACCTTTATAAAGGTTCTTTATATATAGGTGAGCAATGTTTTTAGTTTATTCAGAACTTCCTATTTCTACTAGAAAAAGAGCTCCTTCTGTCACTGCAAAATGCAGTTATTTTTATATAGGAAGGCTATGATTTTTGTATGCTAATTTTGTTCTGCTAATTTCCTGTATTCTCTTGTTGGGTTAGAAAACTTCCCGGTTATTTTGTGTTTTGGGGCGCAAGCCATACACTTTTCCAATATTGATAACACTGCACTCTTCTTTCTGACTATTGGTGTCACGTTTATATTTATGTGTTTCCTTCTGAACTTCAGTAGAAAACATTACATAATTCTATTATGCCAGAGACAGATTTTAGACTACCTATACATGCATATAATTTTTCCATCTTTAAAATTCCACACCCATAATATTGCTCTGCTTTACAGCTGCTTACAGCATTCATATTCTAAGCTTACATATTTTTCTCATGACACTAATTCTGTTATGTCTCAGGTATTGCACTAGGTAATATTTTTAATCATCATTTTATATACAAGAAAAAAACTTGTACATAAAAGTTGTTGATTTCAGAGACGGGCTAAGATGACAATTTCTCTGTTGAAATGAGCCAGAGAAGGAGCGAGCGGAATCGATTCATCGTCTCCTGAGCAGGGAATCATCAGGAAATTACGGTAAGGCAAGTAAAGAATGGGAGGACAGTTGAGGGGGGGATTTAAGTGACTTGTGTCAGTCACACACACATTGTTTCGCCTTTGCTGTTCACTGGAACGGGCCCTGAGCAAGCAGAAAGCTAGACACTGCCATGGCTGGAGAGTGGCCAGACAAAAGCAATAGAGGGAAGTGCAAGGCAGTGCGGTTGGGCGGACGAATATTCTTTCTAGTGGACCATGTTCTACCTAGTAAAGGCAGGGAAGGAAAGTGAGAGCTCCAGCATCTGAATCCTCCGTGAAGAGGGAGGTGGGCAGGTCTGAAGGCAGAGAGCAAAGGAACCAGAATGAATCAAAAAGCAGGCGAGGCAGGCTTGAGACCGGGGAAATGTGGTCCTGCACCAACACAAGGCAAGAGGGTGAGCGTCAGCGTCAGCGCACTTCCAGCTTCCACAGTGGCAGGACTGTGCCAGAGTTTCCAGGGTGGAGGGAGGGAGAGACCCTGAGCCAGGCAGCTGTTTCCAGAGACCAGAGGAGGTGGGACTGACCAAACAGGCAAGTGAGGGGTGAGCTGTGAGTCCCAGGAGGCGCTGGGGAACCTGGGTGGGGGGGGGGCGGTCAGAGTAGCTGACCAACGGTGTATGAAAAGAAACAGCATTTGTCACTTGCAGCTTCCAGAGTTCCTCAGGAAGTTGCATCGAGTTTTGCCTTTTCTCTTTACAATAGTCCCAATCTGGGAAGAACACGAGTGCCCAAGAAAAATCAAGTGGATGAAGACGGTAAGGTGCATATACACAACAGAATACTACACAGCCATGAGGGGAAATGTAGTTGTGAAATTTGCAGACACATGGGTGGACGTTGAGAGGAAGATGCAGGTGAAATGAGTCAGAGGGGCAGGGCCAGACACGGATGGCATTCATGAGTGGGACATAAGGGAAACAGCAGGAGAATGAAATCCAGAGAGAATAGGAAGGGGCGGCCAGGGAGGACAGGCGCTTCATAGACAGCTGGTCACCATGAGGGGCAGTGGTGAGGTCAGAGGCGGAATCGCTATGACAGTGATGGCTGTTCGCTCGGGGCCACACTGGGTGCTGACAGGAAGTAAAGTGACATACACAACACCCTTTTAGGAGAGTGCTGCAAACCACAACGCCTAAAAAGGGAAAAGCGAATGAGGGAAAGTGTCTGCCACAGAGGCAGGCCAGCGGCGTGGGAGAGAAACTGCCGGACAGTGTTAGAGGGAGTGGACACCAGTGTAGAGATGAGCGCTCAGACACTGACTGAAACTGGGGAGTGTTAGAGGGGCGTGCACACCAAGGTTAGATGAGTGCTCAGTCACTGACTGAAACTCAATCATGGAGAATCTTGCAATGTCTCTCATGGTGATTCAATAATTATTTTTGAAATTGAATTGTGCTGTTTTCTTAAATAGTTGACTTACATTTTGTGAAACAAATGCCATTAGTACCAATTCCTTGGAGGTTGCTAGGAGAATTCTGGGTCCACAGACCCTCTGCAGTTTATTGAGCACAGCAGTGGTTCCAATGGCAGCCGCTGAGAGGTGCTGTCCTGAGTGTCCCAGTGAGTTGCGGCCCAGCCCACAGCTACACAGGGACAAGCCAGATGGGTGTGATAGGTGTAAGTGTGAGGCTCAAGATCTCAAAAAGCATTTTTCAAAAAGTGTGCTCTTAAGAAAAGAACAAAGGCAAATGCAGCGTCAACCTCCCGGGATGCACTTGGGGGAGTCCCTTCAGCTCTCGGGATTTGCTCCAGTCCAGTAGAGACAGACGTCATCCTCAAGAGTTCCCAGAACTCACTCTGGAACCATCTGGTCACGGGGTTTTCCTGTTGATGAGGCTTCTGATGACTGTTGAAATCTCTTTCCTTGTCATTGGTTTGCTCGAGTTTCTATTTCCACCTGACTTGCCTCTCAAGGCGGCAAGATTCTAAGAATTCGCCCACTTCGGCTCTGTTTCTTTAGAGCGCTGCTCTGGACAAGTGCGCCCGAATGCTCTTCCTGGGTTCTTAGCGTGCTTTGCCTTTCTATGGTATCTGTATCAATTTTTTCTTGATTCTTGATCTTTAGCAGGTTTTCTCCCTTTTATCTTAAGGAGCGTAGCTAAGCATTTGTCAATATTGTTTATACTTGCAAATAAACTTTTAGTTTCACTGCTCCCGTATATTTTCTTTTTGAGTTTATTTCTGTTCTAATTTGAATTATTTCCTTCTATTCACCAGATTTTACTTGTTCTTTTTTAGTTCCCTTAGATATGCAATTAGGTGTTTTTTTTTAAACTTTATTTTTAAACACTGCCACTTTGATAGGCAGAATTCTTTGGACCTTTCCTCTAGCTAAAGAAAAGGACATTTAATGACAATTATTTACACACAAATAACTTAAAAACAGACCCACACTCTATCCATTAATTTTACAAAGAGTCTCATTTCAGCAGCTCCTAAATTGTGGAGTTCAGAGGCCAATGAGAAAGCTTACCTTACAAAAAATAAGCTAGTATAAATCAATTCAAATAAAAACGAGATCACAAATTGCATTTAAGACATATGACCCAGTAATATGGAGTCATGGTTCCTGCTAGGAAAGAAGCGTGGCAGGAAAGCACCTACTCTGTACACGTGGAACCTGTGTCTAGTACCCAATACCACAAAACAAAACCATTCATGAGTTTTCTGTCCCTGCATTTTGTTTGACAGTGAAGCATTTTATTACAGGATACAAATAATACAGGTGACATTCCCTGTGCATGGAACCATTTATACAGGTGTAGGTTAGTGGAGCATCATTTCAAAAGGAAGCTAATGGTTTAATTCAATTTGTGACAAGTCAACATAACATATATACTATGGGGTATATTCCCAAAGTAGGACAAAAAAGTTAAAATGAAACCTGAGAACACAGAGTAAATCTTACTCATGGAGAAAGCAAAATGTCCTATGATAAATAGGGTCTGATGTGAGGCAATAAAAATATGAAGCAACACAACAATGTCTAAACGATCAACATGAAATGTGCACTGAAGCTCCGGTGGCATGGACCTGGTCACCATCAGTGCACAGAAGTGACATGGGACTGGGCAGAATGTCCATGTAATGTTTCACCTCTCAATTTACCTAGTTATTCCTAGGATGTGCTGTCACTTCTGTTCCCCGAAAACAATTAAGATTTATGCGAAGGTGACAAAAGAAGAGAGTGGGAACATGAGCCTAAGGACATTTAATCATTGCCTTGTGTATGTATGAAGAGAAGGTGCTAAGATGTGGTCGGCAGTAGCAGGACAGAATTCAGAAATCAGCAGGTATTCTTGAAAGAGTTTGACATACTGCCACTTTGATAGGCAGAATTGGGGGTATGGCTGGGCACCTGGACAAAGTCCAGGAACAGAATGTAGGAATCCCCTTCTGCTCCAGGGATTGGCAGCTGGCACACAGAGAAAGACGTGAGAATCTGGCAAAGTTTCAAACGGCTTTACTCACTTGTTCTAGGTATACAAATCAGCAAAGAGAAAACCCTGGACTTAGGGTTCCGGCTGGGCCCAAGCCAAGTGTAGGTTAGAATTTAGGCCAAGATGGCCGCTTCCACATGTTAAGGTCCAACATGAAAAGAACTAGAGGAGAGGGCAAAAAAAAAGGCAGAAGGCAAAGAAAGAGAAAGAAAGCAGGCTATGGTTTTTATATCCCTGCAACACAGACTGCCCACTCCAATAGAAAGCAGTCAGGGTCTATTCTCCACAGGTAATTTCTCCCAGGACCTCCCTAAGTCCTTTGAGATGTAAATGATGCCCAGCCAAGATCTGCCTTGGAAGCACCCCTGCAGGGTAGTGTGAAGGAGGGGCATTTATCTTTACCAATAAATATCTTTATAGCTAGATACAAATTTCTCCAAGCCTTCACAAGAGTCTCATCTTTACTTTGTTGTTATTTTGTATTAGCCTTTAGACTTATTAGAGAGCCATGCTTGCTTGCTTGGAGGCAAACAGCATTTCTCTCTGGTCTAACTACTTAGAAATCCAACATGGCCAGGTGAAGATATCAGTAAGGTCTAGCTAGTCCCATGATGATTTGGCAGCATAAGAGAAAATATTTATACCAGCCAGCACAGAATACATGATAAGATAAACTGCCACATTCAAACTATCCTGCCCCATCTATAAAATGGCCTGGAGGAGGCAACTCCAGGCCAGATGCAGAGGCTCTGGGCAGCAGTGTACTACTGCAACAGTGTCCATTGATCAAACTTAAAACTACGATGGCAAAACCCATGAGAATTAAAATTTCCCAAACTACAAAGCAGCCTTATGGGCATCCAAAACGTATCTCTTATGTATTCACACATTTGTTTTTTCAGGGAAACAAACACCTTTCTGAAGTTTGCTAAGCACCTTTTCTGCGTGCGTAGTACCCCCGGTCCCAGAAAGGGGAACCACTTTCCAGCTGGTCACGGGGCATTTTTAATTCTCTCTTCCTTTGCTTGCAGGAAGATGAGCTGGAGCAATTCCCAAGCTTCCCTACACCATGGACTCCTCATCCGTGAAATGGAGGCGAGTCTCGGGAATGCTAGCCAAGGAGCCCAAAGTTAGCAGCACAATGGCCGCTCTCCAGATTTCCTGAAACTGTCTTTCCCTGCCCCTTGTTTAACCTCTAGCCGCGCTAGACTTATCAGTTGGTATTAAGCGAACAGTAGCTGTCATTAGCGTGTGGTTAGAATCCATCTCTGAGATGGAGCTGCAAAGGGAGGAGAGGTAAGGAGCGACAGGATTAATGGTGCGGGCACTTTGTCATTACGCCACACTTTGGGGCTCATTCTGCAATGCTGTGCGGAGTTAGGAGAGGTAATACACAACCCTGGGCTCTGGGCAACGGTGACTTTGAATCAGCGTTCTCAGATATTAAATGCAACATCACACATTCTATCTGAATAATGAGGGTCATTGAAAACGTCGTTCAATTTTTTCTCAAACATCTAACAGCGCCTGATTTTTCATCTTTCCCCCACTCTTCTGGAGGCCTTTGTCTGTCTGGTAGAATTTATTATAGAAAAAATGCCAAAAGGACACATTGCCAGTGACATTCAAAATTCAGCTGGATAATGGTCTTGAAAATCAGGCTATTTTCCTCACGAGACATTTGCTAAACTATTTTCTCCCTCTTTTTCACTTGACAGGACTGATCTAGTAGGGAGACACTGAGAAAATCTTCCAGCACACAGAGAGCAAGGCCCTGGGTCGCACAACTCTGGCCAGAACCGCTCACATAGATTCGGCGATTTTTCTGGAAGGGTCCCCATTGCACAGAAGGCAAGCTAGGTAGTGAGCAGGGAGATACTTCTGGCCCCCATGAAGTAAACAGGAGCTGAGATGAGGCTGCAGCATAGGACAGGAGTGAGATCAAGGGGAAAACACATTCATTGTCCATAAAAAAGGGATGAATGAGAGAAGGTCAGGAAGAGAAACCCAGGACTAGGCAGACATGGATACTGGCCATGTAGGACTGGGCTCTGGTCCAGTCTTACAGTTACTGATCTGGGATTAACCTACTTAGAGGCTGCTCCCGAATCTAAGTGAAGGGCAGGGTGCAAATGACTTACTTCCTGGGTCACTCTTAGATCTGCTGCAGTCAAGCCTTGCCAAGAATCACTTACTCCTCTGTCACCAGAGACATTCCCTTAGATGTTCTGCTCCCGGGAACACAGCCTAAATGTAACTCAGTCACAGCTCAAAGGGATCCTAAGTCACCGGAAATGAGTACCTGGTGCTGACTGCACCCAGAAAACAGTGGGTGCAGCTCTGGTGCCCACAAGGCTAAAAATGCCTGGATGGGCAGGGGACATGGCTCAGGACGAGGGCAACAAGGTGATGCTGAGGGTAGGGGAGTTCAGTGCTCAGAGTAGGGCGCTGTATACTCAGGACCAAAAGTGCAGCCCCTGGCGCTGTGTGACCCCTCCAGCACGCCAGGTAAGAAATTAGAAATAAATAAAAATAACAGAAATAAAAAATAATAGAAATGAATAAACTAATAGAAATAAATAAAAATAATAGAAATAAATAAAAATAATAGAAATTAAAAATAATAGAAATAAATAAAAATATAGAAATAAATTAAATAATAGAAATAAATAAAACAATAGAAATAAATAAAAATAATAGAAATAAATAATAAAAATAATAGAAAGAAAAATAATATGTCCCCTCTCACCCATGCGAACTATTCACTCTTCAGGAGAGAACTTGTGTGCTTGCAAATGTCTTTAAGACTCGGAAATTCTATGCAAGTAAAGTAAATGATGTGAAAATGTGTTGGATTTTTTGTATTCCTTAGCTTTTTGTATTCCATAAGTTTTAAATAACCTGCAATAGGGGCTGTTGGGGGCAAGTGTAAGCAGTCCCAGACAATAAGTTGCTACTATATGCACATCATGCACATGTTAAATTAGCATGTCTCCGAGAGTTTACAAACCAGCTCCTAATTTGTTTTGACTTTAGAATGGAACTATTGAACTAGGAATAATCTGTGAAGTTTGCTAAGGGGGCTGGAGCTTTATAAATGAAAAGAGTCAGAAGGAAAGATAAACGTATAAGGTGAGTCGCAATAGTTTGAGAGTGACAGAAGAATAACCGAGATCTTGTTGCAGTACATGTGGAACTGAGTCAAGAGCAGCACAGTCAGGAATACGATGCAGCAGTGAAGAACATGGTCCGAAAAGGACCGTATATATGTGCAGCTACGTAGCTGTTACCCATCACCTACATATCACTTGATCACTTGATCACTTGAATCCCATTATTCATCGATTTGCTTGAGCGGGCGCCAGTAACATTTCCATTGGACCCTATCACGTGCCAATGTAGCCCAATGGCATCTGGTTGATTCGGGAATACGAAGAGCCTCAAAATGTTCCTTCAGGGTCTTTACAAAGAAGTCTGACCATCTTGTAGGTGGGCAGCCACGTGATCTTTTGACATCCCGTGGGATCCAGTCGGTAATGGCTCTAGTCCAGCGGTTGTCTCCAAATCACATTACATGTCCAGCCCATCTGATTTTCAATGCCTTGGCAACAAAATATCACCTACATATCAATCTATAAAATTTCCTGTGAAAAGACATAATCCAAAATCAATATATGGAGGATGAACCACTTCATAGAATAGGATCTATAAAAGTTAGCAGTTTGGAGGAAAAACATTAGACTTCTACTTACACACACACACACACACACACACACACACACACACACAAAGAGTTCATGACCCGAGGTTGTAAAACAGATTAGAAGAAAAATAAAATACAGTATATTTGAGAAACTATAGCTCTTAACAATGAAATAAAAATAGCAATGGCTATAGCTAATCCAGTTAAAACAGAATTTTTTGAAGAAGAAAAAACTGAACAACTTGAGGCAAATAATATCATAAACAACTTTAAAGTGAAAGTCGATTAGGCAAATATCTCACGCCATAAAAATGGACACACCCCGTGACTTGAGCTGTAAGCGGGGACATAGCCCAGTGCCGAGTTTTGAGAAATCACCTGGTGAAAGCATCAACATCTCTCTGAAGGACATATTCTGCCTTTCCCCACTTACACCAAGACAGAATTTTTCAAAGCAGCAGAAATATTAGGAAGAAAAGCATTTGAGAAACTCAGAATTTTTTTATGCAAGAAAAGCTAAATTTTTCCAATTATCCTAGCTTACACACTTATTTTATTGATCACTGGAAGCAATACCCTTGTCCCTGCATACTAGATGCAGAGCATATGAAATGAAGCATTGCCTAATGGGGGGCAGGGAATGTCTCTATTATTTACCAACACTAGAGCAGACCCCGGGGGCTCTACCACAGGGAATTCACAATATGTTCCCACACCAGGGGAAGCAAGTTGTTGGAATGTGAATAAGCTCAAAGGAAGTTAGAAAGCAAAAACAAAATACACACACACAAACACACATACATACAAACACACATGCATGCACACACACACATATACACTTTCAAACCCAAGCCTGTATTTCTTAGAGATGCAGATAAATGCTAGAATGATCAAGTTTTGAAGCTTGGTTACATTGGGAAAGTAAAAATGGAAAGAAATGTCTGTTTTAATGCTGACTTCTTATTCATTCATTGCCTTCTTTCAGATTTTCTCTTCATTTATTTTTTAAAACATACAAGGGGGCCTTTCTTTTGAAGTACCTGTTTGTTGCAGGACTCCTAAGGGCTGTTGCATCTGCTCTGGATTGCCTCCTGCAAATCACTTCATAGATAAGGGGGTAGTCTAAATGTGGCAGTTTATCTGACCATGTATGCTGTACTAGCTGGTATAAATATTCTCCCATGCTACCACAATCATTGTGGGACTAGCTAGATCTTACCAGCATATTAGCCTGGCCACGTCAGACCCTAAGTAATTAGACCAGAGAGAAATGCTGTTTGCTTCCAAGCAAACAAGCATGGCTCCCTGATATACTCAAAGGCAACTAAAATACAAAACTACAATGAAGTAGAAGAGACTTGTGAAGGCTTGGAGAAATATTTAACTGGCATTAGTATTTGTCTTTGGTGCAGAGACATGCCATCTCAGAAACCCCCTTCTCTACCCTATAAAGGCATTTCCAGGCAGATCTTGGCTCAAAACATTAGCATACTAAAGGGCCTAGGGTGAGGTGCAGGGAGGGATTACCTAAGGGCATTTAACCCTCCCTGCTTTCCATAACAGTGGGAGGAAGGTCTGAGTGGCAGGGTATAAAACTAGCCTGTTTCCTCTCTCCCACGCTTCTTTGTGGGCTCTCTCTCTCTTTGTGAGCGCTCACCCTACTTGGAAGTCTTGTCTTCTTCCCCTTTTACAAAGCCTTTACACGTGGTGGCCGCCATCTTGGCCTACACGTGGCTGGGGATTCTAGCCTGGAATCCTAAGCACCGGGCTTTTCCTTTTGCTGATTTGTATGCCTGAACCTGTGATAAGTAAAGCCTTTTAAAACTGCATCGGATTCCTGAGTTTTCATCCATTCCTCGCCGGCTCGGAGGTAGAAGGGAACTCGCTTCCCGGCACTGTCTGGGGACCCCGTGGCGTGCCCCGACACCTGTTTTCTCTTTTTGTTTTTGTTTTTGTTTTGGCCCCACCTGGAGTTGCTCAGGGTTCATTCCTGGAGGGGTCTGGACCATTTATGTGGGATTCTGGGGATAAACTTGACTTTGCCACATGAAAGCAAATGTCCTATTTACTTACTGCCACTTGGCCTCCATGTTCTCTTTTGAATAAGTAATTCTCCACTTGGTCTTATCCAAAAGGCTGGGAAGCATAACTGAACAAGTAATTCTCTCTTCTGCTTTTGCTGTCGAGAGAAGACTGTATTCTGTCTCCAACATGTATTACTCTCTTTCTCTCCACTCCATCTTTCAAAACAAAATTCTTTCAGTAAAAGCTATTAAGCTTCACTTAATAAAATGAAATACAACCAAGGCATACAAAGGGTGCTATTTACTTTAAAATATATTTAATAACTAGTCTATCTATCTATCTATCTATCTATCTATCTATCTATCTATCTATCTATCTATCTATCTATCTATCTATCTATCTCTCTCTCTCTCTCTCTCTCTCTCTCTCTCTCTCTCTCTCTATCTATCTATCTATCTATCTATCTATCTATCTATCTATCTATCTATCTATCTATCTATCTATCTATCTATCTATCCCTACCTACCTACCAACCAACCAACCAACCAACCAACCAACCAACCAACCAACCAACCAGAGCAGGGAAAAATTCTGACCAAGGGTTTGGTAGTACTGGAGATAGTTCATGGGAATTTTACCAAATATGAAAAGCAGTTATGGAGAACTAATGTTTGATTTGTTCCTTAACAGTTAAAATGAATCAAAATGTCTACTTCAAATCAAAATGTCTACCTTCAAAAATGATATTATAACGACGAAAATACAGATAAGCTACCAAACTTTAAATCTCTTTGTGCCTATTGCTCTGGCAATTCTACATTCCCCTAATTTAGATTCCAGGAAACGAGAAATGTGACTCTCTTAAATCAGGGTCCCACCAGCGAACCTGAGCTTTGGAGTCCTGGCAAGACCACTTATGCGGGGAAGAGCTATCAGGAACTGCAGTGGGGGGAAACAGGTGTGAAGAGGGCGGAAAGCTTAGATCCAGGCAATGGACCCACAGTGCCCACTGTCGATGGCCATGCAGAAGAAATAGAGGTCAGCTCCAGGCCAGCTGCTCAAGCATCCACTGCCTCACTGACTCCAGAGCACTGTTGGGGGATGGAGCTGGGAGACAGACAGTGAGTTCCTAGAACACTGCAGCCTGAGGGGTCCTAGATTCTGCCCTCTGCAGGAATTGCTCCCCTAACAGTTTCAGGAAAGCAAAGTCATATCAGCAGAAAACTGTCCCCAAGAAGAGAGGTGCCCTTGGGACAGCTCCAACAGGATACACTCTGCTGGGACCAGACCAGATTTCCGCTTGGGCCCTTTTTTCCCTTATTCAAAATACTGAGCTTAACAAAAGTCTCTTCCTGTTCCTATATGAGAGGCAGAAATGAATTAAAAACTCCCAGGAACCAGGACACAGAAACAGTAGCTCAGCTCAGAGAGGTTTCTCGGCCTTCCCAGAAAGGGAATTTCCGGTCACTGCTTCCAATCTCATTGGAACAAAGTTAAAGCTTGAGCATTGTATGGACTTGGCCTTCTGGCACTGAGACCAAAGGAGTGATTCAGCTCCTGTTTGTTTCTACTTTTCTTCAGGATCTATTTCTTTTTCTATTTTCAAGAAACATGTTTATGCCTTGTGAAGCTTAGTAGGGAAATAATAGACAGTTTTAGAACACTCTAGACTATACAGAGACAATTCCAAATATATAGGCCCTAATTATACAAATGCAGTCCAGGTCACTTGCAAAAATCTGTGTGTTCAACTGCTCTGATATAAAATTTAAACCTTAATAGAGTAAGAAACCGCTGAGAACAAGATGGAGGCAAGCCTGAGAACAAGTTCCTGGTGTATGTACTGTCCGTGGCCTCCCATTGAGCACGCCCCAGTCCCCTGAGAATTGTCGCATGTTTCAGGCATCTCCCGAGCCTCCTCAGATAAGGTGCTGACATTGTACTCACTTCCGTTTTCCAGCTGGCTTCCTGGTGGGGCTCTGGAAAACATTTTCGATACCCAGTATCAATTGATGGAAAATGTGCCCCAATAATGCTGCTCTCTGCAGGTCTACAGCGGAGTCCACGCACCTTACACCTTACATGCATCTTTCTTCTTATCTATCATTTGTACTTTCATATTGCTGTTTCACAGGTTCAGCTGCTTAAAACAACACACATTTACTTCTTTATAACACACTTTCTGTGCATTAGGATTCAGTGTGGCTGCACTCGGCTCTGAAGCTTAGACCCTCTACCCGGCTCTGAAGCTTAGACCCTCTACCTGGCTCTGAAGCTTAGACCTTCTTCCAAGCATCATTGCCTGCAGGTGGGACGCAGCCGCTTGTACCTGTGCAAGTGAGGCTCATTTCCTGCCACATGGCCGCTCAGGGGAGCTCTCAGCACACACCGCCTTACTCTGCAGCTTGGAATGGGAATTGGGTCCATGCATTGCACACACATACATAAACACATCTGTACACACATATACACAGGATATGAAGAGGATGGCAAATTACCACTTTGACTATGTTCTATGATCCAGAAGCAAAGTAAACCTGGGGTCATTTTTGTGCATGGGGACGAAAGTCCACAGGAAGGCGTGAGTCCCTGGGTCACTGGCTAAATCCGCTGCCTCTCTGCACCTGCTGCTGGTTTCAGAGTCAGCTGAAGCAGCACCATCTCTGAGACAAGATCCCCAAGCTCTGAGACAATCCATCAGCATGAATGACCAGAGGTGAAGGGAATAAAGAGCAGGAGAGCTGGCCCTCAGTAGGAAGCATGCAACTGGCAGGCCACTGGGGCACAGGACAGGGAGGGGCGATGTCTGCTGTCTGCAGGGCTGGGGTGGGGGAGGAAAATATTCACCCAGAAGGAGGAGGAGGGAGCTGAAAGGAGGGAAAGTCGGCACACGGGACCCTATCAGCAACAGTGTTGGACCCAACAGGACAAAACCAGATTTGGAATAAAAAAAGGTGCCTCAAGTAAAAGCAGGCTGGGGAGACAAACGGGGGACAGAGGACACTGGTGGGGGAATGCGGGCACCGGGGAAGGGATGAGTGTCAAGGGGGACGTTGACACCAGGGAAGGGATGATTGTCAAGACATTGTAGGCTGGAAACCTGATCATGAAGAACTTTGGAATTTCAAGGTGACTGAATTGAAAAAAAGAACAAGCTTTGGTAGAGGCAGTTTCATCATTGGTCTTGTCCTATAAAACACAAACACCTCACATGCATGTCAGTTCACACAGATGCCACACAGAATTAGACTGAAAGGCAACATTACCCAAAGGTGTGGAGAAAGCCTAGGGGCCCCTCCCGGAAATTTCCAGTCATCTGGGCTGATGGTTCAATGGAAGGGCCTGAGAGTGAGAAGCTGCTTGTGTCCCCAGAGGTATCAGGGACAGAGGCCTCCTGGCCACATCCAGGGCTGCTTGCTGGACCTTGTGGTGACAAGGAGCAAACCAGGACAGAAGCTGGGAAAGCTCCTAATTGCTGCCCAACCTCTCCAAACCCCTGAGTGCTGCACAAGGAACTCCCTGCAGATATAAAAAATAGTATGACACTAAAACCCAAGGCTAGGCAAAACATGGTTGGACACTACAAGAAGTGTGTGGGAGTAAGAGGTTAGGTAAGAGAGAAGGTATCAGTGTGCTGATAATTGTTGAAATGACAACACCAGACTAGGACTGAGCATTAAATGTCGGCTAAGGAATATACATGATTGCCCCTAAATGTATGTATTTTAAGCCATAATGTGTAAGAAAAGGGAGGAGAGAGGGAGGGGGAGGGGGAGGAAGGAGGAAGAGGAGGAGAAGGAGGAGAAGGACAAGAAGGAGAAGGAGAAGAAGGAGGACAAGGAGGAGGAGAAGGAGGAGGAGGAGGAGGAAGAAGAAGAAAGAAGAAAGAAGTGGGAAGAATGAAGAGGGAAGAGGGAGGAGGGGGTGAGGGGGAGGCAGGATGGAGGAGGAGATAGAGGAGGAGAGAAGAGAGAAGAAGAAAAAGGAGGAAGAAGAAGGAAGACGGAAGAAGGAAGAAGGAAGAACTACCATAGAGGTATCTGGGGGCTGGGGGCATTGGTGCTGGTAAAAATGCAGTGGTGGAGGGATGGGTGCTGGAACACTATATGACTGAAACACAATCATGGACAGCTCTGTAATTGTATATCTCATGGCGGTATAATAAAAGAAAATCTTTTTTAATTCCCATGGAGGAAAGAAAGGATTCCCCGCAAATTCACTCAGCTGGATCTGGAGGACCTCTGTCATTCTGCCATATCCGCCTTGACATTTCCAACCATCCACAAATCATGCTGTATTTTTTTAACTCAATAAGAATCCTTATCTTCAATTTGCGAAGACTTGGATCTGTTTCAAACCCCAGTGACGCTGTCTGAAGAAGCCCCCAGACCCCCATCACACCAAGGGAAGCCCCGAAGGCCCCTAACTGCTCCTCAGGATGACTCCAGCCAACTCTGTTCTTGACTTAAGCATTTGGAAGCACTTAAATATTGTATATTCCAACCAGCAAATGTACAATCACCGTAAGTGATCACTATATTATTCTTTGATTAAGTCACAAATGAAAAATGTGTTAAAATGACATCTCAAAAATTTCAAATGAAACAGAATGCCAGAGTGTAAACTTGCAAACTACTTATGATGAGTGAAAGTACGTATTTGAGACACAGAAACCATACAACTTCAAATCTGCTTTGTTTGAGATGCTTCTCAGAATTAGTAAGTGTAAGAAAACTCATCATTTATAGATCAATGTGTGAATCCCTCAACCCACCACCCCGCTGGGCACTACTGCGTCAGGGCTATGATCTAAGTGGGTGAGAAATTCAGCAGCAAGAAACTACGGGGAGAGGAGATGAAGAGCTATTTCTAAGAAGAGGGTATACAAAGGGCCAGCAGGCATGGAATAAGTGTCAATATTATAAGGTAAATGCAAATCAAAATGACAATGAGATATCACCTCTCACTAGTGAGAACAGCCTATATAAAACATGCTGGAAACAACTGGTGTTGGTGGGAATGTGATGAAAAAGGTGCCTCGCTCACTGTTCACGGGGATACCGGCCTACGGAAGCAGTGTGGAGATTTCTCAAAGGAGAACACAGATGCCTTATACCCAGTAACCTGACTTTGTGGCTTTTGCCCCCAAACCACAACAGTTCTTCCAAAAGAGATACCCGTTCATACAGTCATGGAATTGTTAGTCCTATAGCTATATTAGGGAAACAGCCCAAGTGCCCAAGCCAGAGGCAAGGGCAAGGAGGCTGTATCAGGCATACATGGCCGAGTACCAATTGGCCCCTAAGAAAAGATGACATCATGCAGTTTGATACAATGTGGATGAAGCCGAGGTCAGGTATCACTGAATCTCACTCATCCGTGTCTCCATAGACAGTGAAACACAAGGTCACAAAGGATGACCAACTCTTGGCCCTGGAGTCCAGATGAAAAGGTCCAGTAAGGAGGGCAGGACAAGGTTGGGGAAAGGAGGAACCAGGAAGGAGGAGGGAGGAACCCAGAGGAGGACCTTGGGTGCTTTGTTGAGGGTGAGATGATGTGACTTTGTGCACCAAAGCACAAGTGTTAACACTATTGTAAACACAACTGAAAGCATAATTAAGTTTTAAACTTAGGAAGGGTGTGGAGAGAATTATGGGGTGTTTGGTAGTGGGACACTGTCTTCTTGAAACTTGATTATCAACAATATTGTAAATCCCAGCAACAAAATGAAAAATCAATTAAAAATAAATACGCAGGTGAGCAACTCCACTTACTGTGCTGGTCTCCAAGTCCTCCCGGGCAGGGTGCCACAACATGGGCCCACACTTGCAGTGAAGAAAGCCTCTCTTAGTAACGTATGTGGTGAAGCACTGTCGTTAGAATAAGTGAAAATTTAGTTCTCAAAAAGCAAAGAACGCAAAACCCTTACCTCAGGGCCCTGCAGGTGAAGCTCTCTACAGTCGAGCAGAGAAAGCAGCGCCGAGTTCCTTTCCCTGATGCCTTATTCACTTACTTATTTATTTAAAATTTATTATACCACCGTGAGATAGTCACAGAGCTGCTCGTGGCTGGGTTTCAGTCACACAGTGTCCCACACCCTTCCCTCCTGCTGGGACTTTAGACATGAAGCAAATCTACACTTGCCTATTTCAAAGATGTCAAAATAAAAAGCAATTTATCCTTTGTCTAACACAACCTCAAAAGTATCTTGGGGCCTTGCTGCATCCTAGGAAGTCAAAGAGGGCAGGGCAGTATTCTGATGCTCCCAAGCACCCACTCTGTCCAGTAGAGTTTATTTAAAGGTAAAAAAGGCAGAAGCAAATATATTACAAATGAGTATGCCTTGCCCCAGGAACTGTACAGAAATAGAATAATTGATTCTCACTCTTGCATGGCTTAAACAATATTTCCTTTATTAGTTTTCATTATGGAGTACTTCAAGCTCCTGATTATTGTACGATGGTTCACCTGTGACTATAATGCTGTCTCTCTTCTAGGACCAGAGGAAAAACCATCGTACAAGAGTGTACCAAAAAATACAGCCAACTCCTTCACATATACAGAAATGCTCTTTAATGAAGTGGAGCTCAGTACGTTCAGGTCAAAGCGGCAGCACAGTGGCAAGCGAGCGGCATCACTGAATGTTCTTGTTGTATGCAGTGCTTTGCTGCTTGTCAGACCACATGCACCAGCGCCACCAATGCAGTGCCACTATGCCTTAAAAGAAATATTCTTGAGCCAATTATTCTGTCATTTAAATATAATCTGTGAGAAAAAGTAGGAAAAATTCACCCCCAATGTCTCCTCAACTGGGCCATTGATACAGCATTTGATTCCATTAATTTTCTGGTTTTCTGCTAGTCAGCCCTCAAGAGGAAGTTACTGCAGTGACTAATTGTGGCTGCAGACAGACAAGAGGAGTCACAGCAGACACTCTGAGAGCCTTGCCTTAGGGGCATGATGCGTGTGGTAGTCACACGAATGCAAGGCAACTGCTCTGCCCACGGTGCTCACGTGTGGGGGTCAGGCCTTTTACTCTGACACAGAACTTTCCTCAGTATTAACTGCAGAGCTGAGCTGAGCAGGCAAAAAACTGACAAGGAACCTATGATGCCTCCATAATCTAAAAAGCAAAGAGCGCAGGCTGGGGAAACAGCTCCATGTGCAGAATAGGAGACCCAGGTCAGGTCCTTGGCACCACGTGGGCCCCAAGCACCATCAGGCTCAGTCCTAACGTGAAGCCAGAGCAACCCCTGAAAACAAGTTAGGCTGGACTCCACACAAATCCAAATGATGGGCCTGAGCAGTTGTTTCAGAGGGCAGGAGAAAGGTCTGGGTTTACTCTCCTGCACCAGATGGTCCCCCAAGCACAGTGCACAGAGGGGAGTAACCCTGAGTACTTCCAAGAGTAGCGGGAGAGTGAAGAGGGGAAGCCAAAGGAAAATAAATATAGAAAAAAGAAAGTTAAAAGAAGGGAAAGGCACAAAGAAAGTAAATAGTGAGAAGGAAAGATGGGGGAAGAGGGGAAGACGAGGAGAGGAGAGAAGGGAGTCTTGGGCTTGGGCAACAGTGCAGTGGGTAGTACGCCTGCCTGCCTTGCATGTGGTCAACCTGGAGTTGATTCCCAGCACCCGTATGGTCCCCTCAGCCCACTAGGGATGATCCATGATACAAAGTCAGGAATAAGTCCTGAGCACCAGTATGTGTGGTTCAAAAGCAAATCCAAAAGAAAAATGAAGAAGAAAGACTTTTGTGATGTGATCATCTCTTTAAGAGTCGAACTACAGGGTAGAAGTGATGGTAGAGCAACTTTGGCATTTGCCTTGTGCATGGCAGACCCAGGTTCAATCCCCAGCATCCCATATTGTCCCCTCAGCACCATGGCAATGAATTCCTGAGCTCAGAGCCAGGGGTAAGCCCTGAGATTTACTGGGTATGACCCAAAAAACAAAATGACAAAAACAGAGTCTGAAGTAAGAAATGCAAAGAAAATGCAGAAATTCTCTGCAAATGATTGCAGTAAGGAGCATAAAGAAAGAGAACAGAAAATGGTCAGAAAAGGAAAATAGATTATTGTTGTTGTTATTTTAGGGTCACACCCAATGGTGCTCAGGGCTTACCCCTGGCTCTGAGCTCAGGTATCTCTCATGGCAGGTGACAGGCGAAATGAGGGACCAAACCCTGTGCAAGACCAACACCCTCCCAGCTGTACCGTCTCTCTGATCCCCAAAACAAAGACTCCAAGGAAACTGTGATACATAGTTAGATCCTGAAGAAGACAGAAATGCCACTGAAAGCATCCATGTGCATCCCAAAGGGAAAATGGAGCAAACAACCCTCAGCTTACCGGTTTCTGACCTTCGGTGCTGCAGGGACACCAGCGCAATAAATTCTTTCCTTCCTTTGAAGTCTCTTGAATGCCTGCTTCGATCTACAGGGCAATGACAATAACAAAAATAATGTCAAGACTAATAGCTAAGTATGTTATTCAAGTATTCAAAATAATCAGCACCACATATCCGATGAGGGGCCTGAGTGGGCACTGAATGTAATCGTCCACTGCAGGCACCTTTAGTGTCCTGGCAGAGAAACTTGCCCAATAAAACCACAGAATCTGTGTGTCCCATAATTCAGGTGGGGACCGTCAGATAAATCAACTTTTTACTGACCTTGGCTGATGCTTCTCAGTGCAAAAACCTCAGAGGACCTGGGAATGGCAGGATTCCAACCCAGGTCTCTTCTATTTTAAACCCATATTGATTCTAATTAAGTCATAAGGCGGGCCTGTCTGGCATCTATTGTATGGCAACATGAGAGATACCTCACTTGGTCTTTATAACGACACTGTTTTCTGGGTGTTAGGACTGCGGCCATTGTGGACGTGAAGAAGCGCAGAGTTGACATAACTGCCCAGGTCCAGCTCTAACCACAGTCTGGTTATACTTTTTTAATTTAATCCCTGTGAGGACTTGCAGTTACAAAGCTGCAAAACTGTTCATGATTGAGTCTCAGTCATACAATACCCCAACACCCATCCCTCCACAATGTACATTTCCCACCACCAATATCCCCAATTTCACTCCACCACACACACCCCACATCCCATTCCCAGCCAGCCTGTCTGTATGACAGGCATTTTTCTCTTTTCATTTGGGCATTTTTGTTTTGCATTACAAATACTGAGAGGTTTTCATGTTTGTGCCTTTACCTACTTTCAGCATGCAGTTCTTGTTCCCAGTGATCATTTCACTCTCCCTTGTCATAGTGGTCCCTTCTCTGTCCCAACTTCCTTCTCCCCAGCACTTCAGGCAGGCTTCCAACTAGTCAACTTGGCCCTTGGGTATTAGTCTCATATTTTTGTCTTTTACAACCCACAAATGAGTGAAATCATTCTATGTCTGTCCTTCTCCTCTGCACAGTCTAACTCTTGGGCTTCCCTTGTCCACAATGGCACTAGATTGTTCCCACTGCAAGACACTAAATATTCATGATGTGGCCTCCAGGTCTGGCATAAACCAGCAGCTGTGACCTTGTGATCAGTATGTGTCACTGCAGTGGTGCCATGGTACTCTCAGAGGATTTCTGTATCCCTAATCCCTAACTGTTTGTTGCTCTTTCCAGATCAAGACTCAAATCTACCTGATGTTCTCGTCCGGCCATGGCTATGACTCTGGGAGAGAGAGCAAGCTTTGCAGACCCGAGGTCATTGGTTGGTTCCCTAAAAATGAAAATACATTTTTCCCCCCAACAAAACAAAGTGAGAACATCAGTCATCAAAAAGCGCAGTGACTCCAGCTTGTTGTTAATGTGTAGGCTGGGGCCTGCGGTTTCACGGCACCTAATGTGAGGCGATGACTCAGCGGCCCCTGAGAAGTTTCCAGGACTGAGCATCATTAGCCTCCCTAAATCCCCTGCACCACTTGACTCATGAGTCCAGATAGAGCAGTAAGAGTCCACATGAAGACAAAGATGTGGGGAGAGCCAGGATCAACACATCAGCCTTCTGTTGCTCCACCACAACAGCAATGGCGTTAACCCAGGAAGCTTTCCCTGTTGTTTATAAATTTGTAAACAGACACACAAAGATTTTTTGAAAACGATGGCCAGAAGAGAGAAACCTGTGATTGTTACTTACCTAGCAATAGAAATTTGCCCAAACAGCATATGACGATGTTTCTGAAGCTAATAATATTCTTCAACTCTATTGAGGGAAAGATCTGACTTTGATTTTCTTTCTGACACTGATGAAGGTGCCTGGGGTGGGGAACAGTACTAGTCCAGCCTAGTGATCACTTGCCCAGCACAAACTAAACAACTGTCAAACTGTAGCTGAGTTCCATCACATCTGGTTGGTGTGGGACTCATCCCTGCAGCCAGAATCCAGGAAGCTGTAATATATAGACAGGGGTCATGCTCTTTACAACAGGAAACAATCCCAAAAACGTACTGGGGGTTCAGGGCTTTGCTCTCCTAGAAGAAATGAATTTAAGGGGAAGCACAAAGGAAAGCAAATGAGTTTCACTGGCGACGCATTCTCTAAGACCAAGATGCTTACACTGTGCACATGACCCTGTAGAACCATGTAACAGGATGAGTGTGGGGGGAAGTCATAAAACATTGGGTCACAGTAGAGATTTCTTTATTTTATTCTATTCTGTTTTATTTTTGTTTTGAGAGGTGGTTGATCACACCTGGCAGTGCTCAGAAGTTACTCCTAGCTCTGCACTCAGGAATTACTCCTGGCAATGCTGAGGAATTGGACCCCAGTTGGCCACGTGCATGGCAAATACCCTCCCCACTGTACTGTCACTCTGGGCCAGCAAGAGCTTTCTGAACACGCAGCAGGGAATGCCAAAGTCAAATTCAAACATGTGTGGGAACCTGACTGGTCTGTGACAAGATCACCCCACACTGCGTTTCTCAGCAGTGCAAACATCTAGGAAATACTTGAATAAAGGGAAGAGCATGAGCAAACCCAAAGAAGTGTCTTCCAAAAACACACAGCAGAAACACCATCTTCACTTTTATTTACATAGCAGCACTATTCACAATAGCCAGAATCTGGAAACAACCAGAGTGCCCGGGAACTGAAGACTGGATAAAGAAACTTTGGTACATCTACACAAAGGAATACTATGCAGTTGTTAGGAAAAATGAAGTTATGAAATTTGCCTAAATGGATGGACATGGAGAGGATCCTGTTGAGTGAAATTAGCCAGAAGGAAAACATACAGATATAGAATGACTGCATTTATTTGCATTACATATATAGTATGAAACTATATATAGTATGAATAAGTCTATTCATACTGTATATACTATATATTATGAAACCAATATCCAAGGTCAGACAAAGCATGGATCAGGAGGTCTTGTCAAAGGTGGACTCTACCACAAACATGTAGGAGACAGAGGTTAGGTAAGACAGAGAGGGAACAGTGTGCTAATAATTATTGAAAGTGATAATACCAGTCTAGAACTGAGCTTTGAATACAGGCAAAAGGATACACTTGATAACCTCTAAATGTATGTATTGTAATCCACAGTGTGTAAGAGAAGAAAGAGAGGAGAGAGAAATAGAAAAGAGATAAAAGAAGATAAAGAACCTGCCATAGAGACAGGCTAGGGAGGGAGAGGGAATTGGGGACATTGGTGGAGGGATGCGTGCTGGAACACTGTAAGACATGAACATCCTTCTAATTGTATATCTCAGGTGGTATAATAAAATAAAAAATTAAATAAAAAAATATATAATAAAATAATAAAAAAGTAGTGTTTCCCATGGGGGTGGGGTCTGGGTATCTTAAAAGGTACCTCAGAGCACAGGGCGGATATCATACAAAAAGGAAGACTTGCCCCCAAAGCTGGGCCCTCAGGAGGTGATTGCTTGCATCGAGTCTCACCTTCTTGTGGCATACATGGTGTATTTCAGAACCATCATGGTGTCAGGTGCATGAAAGAGGGAGGGGATGTAACTATTTACAATCACATAACATCACCTCTACCATCTTTAGCTTCCTCAATTCATCCTGTGACATGGTTCTTGGAGTTAAAAGTAGTGTTAGCAATGGTGGGAAGATGGTGCTGGAGCCTTCAGATGGAGCCTCCTCCCCAATGTAGCTACCTTGCGTCCATTTTACCATCCCGTGGTGACTAAACATTCAGTTTGACAAGAGAAGATGAGTTCTAACATCAAGGCAGTGAACAGCTGTGTGCAGTCGACTTGTGTCTGCCTCAAGAAGCCTGTGTCCAACGGGCTGAGGAAGCGCAGGGTTGGGCTGATGAGAGCACCATAAAGAGGCATCTTTCACAGACGCCTTCTCTCAACGGTCCCTCCATTCATTCACTCACCCATTCATTCATTCATTCATTCATTCAGACAGGCTTCCTTCACTAGTGTCAACAGCAAAACTGTAGGATGAATAACTGACAAGTCAGGGAAACACCAAGAAAGTCAAAATGAGACCCCTGTGTCCTAGCTATAGAGAAGAATGCTCATCTAAACTCAATTGCACCAGGTCTTTGTAAGCATACAGGAGAGCTCTCTCACAGTATGTCTGTCATGGTCGAACATGGAAGGTGGCAGGGCTGACCTACATGTCTGCTGTCCCTGAAGCCAAGACTTGATCTGGGTTGGGACACTGGATTGAGTTTGATGATGGGCGATCATGCAATGGTCACATTCTTCACAGTTAACGAATGAAATATCAGTGAAACTAGGTTTAAGTTAAAGGAGTGACAAGTTATTATTTTACCAGGGACTACATGGATTTGATTTCCAGTGTCCATTTGGTCGAGTTATGTTTGCTTATAGAATAAAGTTCCAAGTCTTTGTGCTGATAAAGAAGCAGCACCATTACTCTTGTCCATGCTCACTAATCTGACTTTTATTTCTTACTTAAACTGTTTTAACCAAATAGATGTCCATATTATCTCACAATATCAACAGTGGCAGACTATATAAAGCTTTGTTCCACTTTCCCCTTTGGGAATTATATTCTGACAATTATGCCTTCATTGCAATTCCTCTCAATCCTTCCTTCAAACTCAAACCCCATTTTTGTTTTCTTTTTTTAACCTTTTATTATTTATTGAAGTTCTGTCCTTTACAATACTGTTTACAACGGTTTCCCAAGAATGTAATTCCCGCATCACAGCCCTTGGCAGTGTACCCACCTCCTTCCAAGGACTTCAGCACCTCTTGCTTTCAAACCCCAAAATATGAGCCCCCAATCCACTCTAGATGTCAATATTCTCATTCTGTTGTTGATTTTGTAAGTTTTGTTTATAACAACTGTTTCATATTTTTTATATGTAAATCCACACCACATAGCTGTTAGGACCAAATACTTACGCTCCTCTCAAAATCCTAATCGTGTAAGGTGAAAAAGAGGCAGGACCTCAGAGAGCTGACTAAGTGATGTGGTGTGTGGAGTGTGTGTGTTTTGTGTGTTTGTGTGTGTGTGGTGGGAGAGGGGGTGGCTGGAGGGTTATGATGGAATCAGAGCTCTATGTGTATGTGTGTGTATGTGCATGTGTGTGTAGTGGGGGATGGGTGGCTAGCGGATTATGATGGAATCAGAGCTGACAAGATGAGCATCAGAGCAAGTTCCTTCTCTTCTCTTCACCACATGAGGGGATAAGAGAACACCCTCAGCTAAGCAGAGGGCAGACCCAGGATCTGCTGACACTTTGGTTGAGGATTTCTGAGCCTATAGAAGTCCAAGAAAATAAGTGTTTGTGGAAGCAATCTCCAATTTGGTTCTAGAAGAGCAAATCCACTGAGACATCCTGTTCTCTTTCCTGGATGATGGCCTCACACTTTAATACTAGTTACTAGGTCACCAGAGGTTACTGAATGTCCTCTTACCCTTTTTGTGATGAAAATTTACACACACACACACACACTTAAAAGGAACAACTTTCATGACCAAAGTTAATGTGTTAGCATTTATTAGCATTTATAATCTAGAGAGGCATTATTCAATTACCCCATCAACCTTTTTTTTAACTTTATATTGAGAATAAAAAATTGTGATGACATTTCCACCAGTTCTTTCTCCCCCAAAATAATGTGAGTTGTCGCTTTCTTACTAATTAGTAGGCAATATATCTGGGAGCTTTTAAAAATATTGTAGGGAAAATGTCTGAAACAGAATATTCCATCAGAAGGGCAATAATGATAGTGCCTGAGGAAAAATGGCAAGAAATTTTAATGTAGACAATTTCTGCAAAATTAAACCCTTGTCTGTTTTTACTTTGGCCTGGAGATAAATATTCCAGACTAATTTAACTTTTGAAAGAACTCATCAAATTGTATAGGTGAGGTCCAAAATTAGAAGACATGAATGAATATTCCAAGAAGCTCTTCCGTTTAATGTTAATAATTTAACCAGCACCCTCTAGAACAATTACAAAAGGAAAAACCCCTATGTATTAGGGATTATACTGTCTATAATCCTTTTCTCTTTGGAAATTTAATGATTAAGTAATTACAACTGCTAAGTCTCATATATCTGTTAATGTGGAAGAAATCAATTGAAAAATCATGTTACTTTTATGAATCTGGTTTTCGCAACATTTTAATTGTGTTAAAATATGTATGTCATAGCTACCCTCTTGACAAACTTTCAAGTTCATAATATAACATAGTAACTACCTGATAATGTTGTATGGAAGATATAGAACTCACCTTATAAAACTGAAAACAGCTGAAAAAATAGTACATGGTGTAAGTGATTAACTCGAATGCAGCTGACTTGGGTTCAAATCCAGCACCACATAATGTTCCCAGAGAGTGATCCCTGGCACACACTCAGGGGTATGCCCTGAGTATCACTGGATGTGCCCACCCCCACACGCACCCTTAAGGCAACTCTCCATTTCCTGTCTACATCCTTCCCAGCCACCTCTTCACTCTTTGTTCCTAAAAAGTTTCACTATCTTAGATACCAAATATAACCAGAACGATACTGTATCAGCACATATTGGAGACATTTTGGCCTTATCATCAGACTTCTTGTATATATACGCTTTACATTCACACCATGCTATAGAATATTAAGTATCACTTCACTTGTATCACTTGTCTTCCTGTTGTTCATCGATTTGCTCCAGTGGGCACCAGTAACATCTCCATATGTCCTGTCACATGCTAGTGTAGCCCAAGGGCATC
>JAJIBD010034798.1:0-37026 GCA_021461705.1 Cryptotis parvus
GTGCTAATACCAACCTAGAACTGAGCATTGAACACAGGCAAAAAGATACAGATGTTAACCTCTAAATGTATGCATTGCAATCCACAATGTGTTAAGAGAAGGAAAAGAGAAAGAAAAGAGATAAAGAACCTGCCATAGAGGCAGTCTGGGGGAGTCTGGGGGGGGAGGAAATCAGGGACATTGGTGGTGGGAAATGGGCACTGGTGGAGGGATGGTTCTGGAACACTGTATAACTGAAACCCAAACATGAACATCTTTGTAATTGTATTTGTATTTCTCACGGTGGTATAAAAATGTTTGAAAAAAAAACTTTACACAATTTACTTTTACTTTCTCTCTCTTTTGGGGGCCACACCCAACAGTGTTCAAGAGTTACTCCTGGCTCTGTGCCTAGTGGTCACTCCTGCTGAACCTCAGCGATCATGTGGTGTGCTGAGATCAACCATGTGCAAGTATTTCACCCTTGCCTTGTACTATACACCATTGCTCTGGGTCCTATTTAAATTTTCTTAGAAAAGGCATTAATAACTGTTCTTTCCTTTTTTTTTTAATTTTCATTTTACGTTTTTTTGGGTCACACCCGGCAATGCTCATGGATTACTCCTGGTTCTGTACTCAGGACTTACTCCTGGTGGTCCTTATTGCTGATAGTTTTTGGAAAAATTTTTTCCAAAAAGGCTGAACCAGACAACATTCCCACCAACAATGGATGAGAGTCCCCTTCTCCCCACATTCACGGCAGCACTTGTACTTGTTGTTTTGGATATGTGCAGTCTCTGTGGTGTGGGTGATATCTCATTGCTGTTTGGATTTGCATCTCTCTGATGATTAGTGACAATGAGTATTTTTTCATATGCCTTTTGGTCAACCAATTTCTTCTTTGACAAAGTTTCTGTTCATTTCTTCTTTCCATTTTTTGATGGGGTTGGATGTTTTCTTCTTGGAAAGTTCTACCAGTGCTTGATAGGATATCAACCTTTTATCTGTCATTTACTTGTTTTTTTTTGCCTTTTTTGGGTCACACCCGGCAATGCTCAGGGGCTACTCCTGGCTCTGCACTCAGGAATCACTCCTGGCGGTGCTCGGGGGACCATATGGGATACCGGGGATGGAACCCAGGCCGCCAGAGGCCGGCCTCGGGCAAGGCAAACGCCCTACCTGCTGGGCTATCGCTTTGGCCCTGTCATTTAGTTTTAACCCATTTTTTTTGCCAAACAGAAACTTTTAATTTTGATGTAGTTCCATTTGTTTAATTTTGATTCTGTAGCCTTTAAGCACTGTTTTGATTAGATCCTATGAGAAATAATATGAAATGTTTTGATTTTCACAGCTTTCTAAACAGTATATTATTATGCATTCATTTTTCCTCTCTGTCGAGCTGTTACATAGAAGACAACTCTTAAGTTTCCGAGTGCAGGATTTCCTTAAATTTATATTCATATAATTAATCAAAAAATCCACAGTACTTAAAATTTTTGTAAGTGGTAAAATACGTAAACAGTTTGCAGACAGAGGGGCCCTGAGAGATGTGAGTAGGGCATTTGGCTTACACAGCTCACCTCAGCTCAGTATTAGCACAAGTTCCCCCCAAGTCCACTAGGATCCTTGAGTACTGATCCAGGGGTAAGCGCTGAGCACTGCTATGTGTGCTCATCTTCTGACATTTCAGGACATGCTCTATGTTCAGGGGTCATTACTAATGGGGTTCAACGAGCGTATAGGGTGTCAAGTCAACAAACCCAGGCTGGTCACAGGCAAGGCCAACATCCTACCTACTGCACTATTGCTATGGTCCCTTCAGTGTGTTTAGATGGGACCATCAACAACTGAGGCCTAGATAGGTGAATTCTCTATATAGGTGAATTCTGTGTGCCTGACTGTTGTTTCTGGAGTGGAGGCTGCTTCTAGTAGCAAGGTACCACCCAAGTTGACTGAATTATTGCTGAACTTCTTTGTTTCCTCTGTGCCTTTCTGTACCTATTTGAGCAGAATAGATGGGCTCCTGTTCTTTTGACGGGGAGCAAAAAATAGGAGGAAATATATAGGCTGGGTGGAAGTAATTTCTTCATCTTCTGAATCCTGGTGGCCTACCACCTCAGAGTGGAATTTCCCCTTACCTCCTCGCCACCCTAGCAGCACCGCTTCTCTGTGGATGTTCAGCTATTTGGGAAAAAAAATATAAGACAAAAAATAGAGCAACCTGCTTTGGAAGGCAGGCTCTTCCTCTGGTCGGGATCTACATTCAGTTTACCCTGTGGATTGTTGAAGGGCATTGCGCCAGGGAGACCAATTTCTACCTGGAGTCCAGCCCAGCCTCTAAGAGGCCACTTGAAGTTGTGTGAATGAATTTAGATTCACAAAGTGCTTAGACCAGTGCCTGGAACAAAGCCAAGTTCTAACAAATGGAACCTATGATCTTCTTTATATAGGTGAGTTCTGTTTCTGAGGTTTTCCCTTGATAACATTTTCACAGGATGACCTATGGGTTCTTGTAAGAAATTGTAGCACTGAAATAACAAGCATGCCCAGTCAAAACTGCATACTAAATACAGTTTTTTAAAGTCCATTTTTCCTGTCAAATATTTGAAAGCATCTTGAAGCATTATCTTTTGCTTTCCTTAATAAGAAGGAAAACTGCCATTTTCATTATCAGTTACAAGTAAATACTAAGAATTAGAACTCATTTGGTATGGAGGATTATACATGCTTTATTTTTAGATCCTGTGTAAGTACACATAGCATATAATAATATATGCTTAATAAACAGTAAAATGTAAAATTTTTATAGTGCATATACCAACTAGTTTTAGGTATTTTATCTACATGAATTTATAGGTCTTTTAATCCATTCCTATAGCACATCTGGAATTAAAATAAAAAATATATATAATTTAAAATAATTTAATGAAATTTTGAAATTCATACTTTTCAAAAAATGTTGTAACTAATCCAATTTCTATACTGATGGGAAACACCATGGTTTTATAGTGATAGAAGATCTCTGTGGTTTATTAATCAGTAAAAAAAAAGTAGAGCTTTCAGAGAACCAACTCAGTGGATTGATTGCATGCTATGCGTACAGGAGATGGGTTTTATGCCCGGCATTGAGTGTTTCCCAAGCACCTCTGGGTTGGCTCCAGAACCCCCGACAAATAATTGAGCATGAAAGTCTATATAATTGGGGCTGGAGAGATAGCCCAGTGGGTGGGGCGTTTGCCTTGCACACGGCTGGCCTGTGCCGGCCTGGGTTCGATCCCTGGCATCCCATATGGTCCCCTGAGCACCACCAGGAGTAATTCCTGAGTGCAGAGCCAGGAGTAACCCTTGAATATTGCCAGGTGTGACCCATATTAAAATAAAAAAAGAAAGTCTATATAATTGCATATTTATAAAATAGGTTATTGTACCACATATATTTTGATTAGATACATGATATCTGTTATACATATATATATATTTAGCTATAAAAATTGTCAGTTGGATGATAAATAGCTTGTTTATATGTTTATTTTTTGATTATGTATATTATAGTGATATATATAAATGTGTATACATATGTGAATATTATATACATGTATATATATATTCAAATAAAATACACATTCATCCAAACAGATACTCAATAGTTTGTCAATCTGGTTGATTCTATGTTTGAGGCTGGAAACTACATTTACATACTTCTGTGTAAATATTTCTGGCCCTCTTGTTACTAGAATGAAGAGACTCTGATCATCCAAACAAAGACAATTTTATGTATGTATTTTTGCTTTTTTTTTAATTAAACATTTTATTATACCACCATGAGATACACAATTACAACATTCATTCATGTTTGGAGGTTTCGGTCACATAATGTTCCAGCACCCGCCCTCCACCAGTGCCCATTTCCCACCACCAATGTCCCCAATTCCCCTCCCCCCCCATAGCCTGCCTAAATGGCAGGTTCTTTATCTCTTTTCTTTCTCCTCTCTCTCTTCCTTCCTTCTTCTACACATTGTGGGTTGCACTACATACACTTGGAAGCCATCATGTGCACTTTTTTTGCCTGTCTTTAATGCTCAGTTCTATGTTGGTATCAGCCCTTTTGACATTTATTCACACATGTTCCCTTCTCTGTCTTACCTAACCTCTGACTCCCTCACTTTTGCGGTAATTTCCACTTTTGGTAAGACCACCTGATATATTTATGTCATACAAACAAATGCAGTCATTCTATGCCTCTCTCTTTCCTTCTGACTAATTTCACTCAACATGATCCTTTCCATGTCCATCCTTTATTTTTGCTTTTTTTTTTTTTGCTTTTTTTTTTTGGGGGGTCACACCCAGTGATGCTCCTGGACTATATGGGATGCTGAGGATTGAACCCTGGTTGGCCGCATGCTAGGCAAATGCTCTACCATTGTACTATCACTACAGTTCCCCAAAGACAATTTTGAAAGTGAACAAATCCACTAAAATGAATTATTTGAAATGTTTATTTACTATGGAAAAATAAATTCTATTATATTGATGAATATATAGGATAGATCTCCTCAAAAACATTGTGTGTAAAAAACAAAACAAAGCTTGATTATCAATAGCTTTATCAATGTTAACTAGAACATTGCATTTTAATATAAGTAGAATACTAATTTAGATACATTATCGCATCCTTTATCAGTGACCTGGTCAGAACTATCTTTAATGTTATTCTGTTTATTTTTGCTTGCTTCAGCCCTGGTATACTAAAATGTTGTTCTGTTTATTTGCTGATTTTTTTTCAAATGACTATTGTTTTATTTTTCTAAAAATTGTGTACAGCATTTTATTTTATTTATTTTATTTATTTTAAATTTTTTTATTATACCACTGTGAAACATACAAAGGTATTCCAGCACCCATTCCTCCACCAGTGCCCCATTTCCACCACCAATGTACCCCTCCCTCCCCCCAGGCCTCCTTAATAGCAGGTACCCCAGTTTCCTCTCTTTCTCTCTCTATCTCTCTCTCTGTCTCTGCATCTCTCTCCCTCTTATTTTACACATTGTGGCTAGCCCTGCAGATATTTAGAGTTTATCACTTAAGTCTCTTTGTGTATATTCAGTGGTGAGTTTTAATCTGCCATTCCGATTTCCCATATTTAGTAAAACACTGGTATCATTTATATCCTATTAATGAATGCAGTCATTCTATATCTGTCCTTTTCCTTCTGACTAATTTCACTCAGCATGATAGACTCCATGTCCATCCATTTGCAGGTAAATTTCATAATTTCATCTTTTCTGACAGCCGCATAGTATTCCATAAAACCACAGCTACCCTTAGGTTTCCAGACTACTAGTAAAAGAGTACAATAGGCATTGCACCTACCCGACACCCCCCCGGCCCCCAAGATCCCCACACCACACCACATTGAGTGTGTACAGCATTTAAACCTCTTTTAATTAACTCTGAGACATCAATTCTTACCACATTTTTAAAAATTTTAACCACCGGAACATACAATCAAGGTGCATGCTAACAGAACCACCACCCATCCCTCCACCAGTGCCCCATCCACCCCAAGTACCTCACCCCCCCCCCCCCCCTGGCCTCATAGCAGGTACCCCAGTTTCCTCTCTTCTCTCTCTGTCTCTATCTCTCTGTCTCTGCATCTCTCTCCCTCTTATTTTACACATTGTGGCTAGCCCTGCAGATAGAGTTTATCACTTAAGTCTCTTTGTGTATATTCATGGTGAGTTTTAATCTGCCAATACCATTTCCCACATTTAGTAAAACACTGGTATCTTTATCGATTAATGAAGCAGTCATTCTATATCTTCCTTTCCTCTGACTAATTTCACCTCCAGTAGTCCCATTCCCCATTTGCAGGTAAATTTCATAATTTCATCTTTTCTGACAGCCGCATAGTATTCCATAGTGTAGATGAACCACAGTTTCTTTAGCCAGTCCTCTGTTCTCGGGCATTTAGGTTGTTTCCAGATTCTAGCTATAGTGACTAGCGCAGAGATGAATAAAGAAGTACAGATAGTGTTTCTGCTATGTGTTTTTCGGTCTCTCGGGTATATTCCCAGGAGTGCTATTGCTGGATCAAATGGGAGCTCAGTCTCT
Organism: Cryptotis parvus; assembly: GCA_021461705.1. Taxonomy (NCBI): domain Eukaryota; kingdom Metazoa; phylum Chordata; class Mammalia; order Eulipotyphla; family Soricidae; genus Cryptotis; species Cryptotis parvus. Next base: position 6,091 of record JAJIBD010034798.1, read on the forward strand.
CATAGTAATCTCTGATGATCTTTTGAATTTCTGTGGTTTCTGTTGTGATGTCCCCGTTTTCATTTCTGATTCTATTTATTTGGGTTCTCCCTTTTCCTTTTCTTACAAGTCTTGCAAGTGGTTTGTCAATCTTGTTCTTTTTTTCAAAGAACCATCTTTTGGTTTTGTTGATCTTCTGGATTGTTTTTTGACATTCCATCTCATTGATTTCTGCTCTAAGTTTTATTATTTCTTTCTTTCTGCTTGGGTTGGGTTCCTTTTGTTGATCACTCTCTAAGATCTTAAGTTGTGAAGTCAGACTGTTTATGATGGCCTTTTCTTCTTTTCTGATGAATGCTTGAAGAGCTATGAACTTGCCTCTTAACACTGCTTTTGCTGTATCCCACAAGTTCTGGTAATTCGTGTCTTCAGTCTCATTTGTTTCCAGGAATCTTTGGATTTCCTCTTTGATTTCTTTTATGACTTGCTGGTTGTTCAGCAGTGAGCTGTTTAGTTTCCAGGTACTTGGTATTGGTCTCCGTTTTTGTGTACACTTAACTTCTATTTTCAGTGCCTCATGGTTTGAAAAAATAGTTGGCACAATTTCTATCTTCTTGATTTTATGGAGGTATGATTTATGGCTCAGCATGTGATCTATTTTCGAGTATGTTCCATGTGCACTGGAGAAGAAAGTGTATTCAGCTTTTTGGGGATGAAATGCCCTGTATATGTCTACCAGCCCTCTTTCTTCCATCTCTTCTTTTAGGGCCAGTATTTCCTTGGTAAGTTTCAATCTTGTTGATCTATCCAGGGTTGATAGAGAAGTGTTGAAGTCTCCAACTACAATTGTGTTGCTGTCAATGTCTTCTTTGAAGTCTCTTAGTAGTTGTTTTAGGTATTTTGCTGGCCCCTCGTTGGGTGCATATATGTTTAATAGCGTGATTTCTTCCTGATATATGCATCCCTTGACTATTAAGAAGTGACCTTCACTGTCCCTTCTGACCTTCTTCAGCCTGAAGTCTATGTTGTCAGATACCAGTATGGCTACCCCAGCCTTTTTTGGATGGGTTGTTTGAGTGAAGGATTGTTTTCCAGCCTTTTATTTTGATCCTGTCTTTGCTCCGATTGTTCAGGTGTGTTTCTTGAAGGCAGCAGAATGTAGGATTCAATTTTTTGATCCATTGTGCCACTCTGTGTCTCTTAACTGGTGCATTTAGACCATTGACATTGAGAGAGATTATTGTCATGGGATTTTGTGCCATTTTCTGAATAGGTTGGTTGTTCTTTTGGGTTATGTCTCATCTTATAGTAGATCTTTCAGTCCTTCTTTTAAGGTTGGTTTTGATTTTACAAAGTTCCTAAGCTGTTGTTTATCCAAGAAGTTGTATATCTGTCCTTCAAATCTGAGTGAGAGTTTAGCCGGATAAAGAATTCTTGCTGAGGCATTCATTTCATTAAGTTTTTTTACTATATCCCACCACTGCCTTCGGGCTTGGAGGGTGTCTTCTGAGAAGTCTGCTGAAAGTGGAATGGATGCTCCTTTGTATACAATTTCCTTCTTTGATCTTGCTGCCTGAAGAATTATGTCTCTGTCTATGGCATCCATTACTTTGACTAGGATGTGTCTTGGGGTCTTTCTATTGGGGTCTCTTCTTGCTGGTATGCGTCGGGCTTCTTTGATCTGGATGCCTTCATCCTTTTACTCGGGGAACTTTTCAGCTAGGATGTTTTTAACTGTTTTAATTTCCTTGGGGTTACTTTCCTGTCCCTCTGGGACTCCGATGATTCTTATGTTGTTCCGCCTGGCTTCATCCCATTGTTCTCTGTTTTGTTGCTGATCCATTTTCCGGTCTTTTTCCATCTTATGTAGATCTCTGAGTGCTTTCTGCAGCTCATCTTCAGTCTCACTGATTCTCTTTTCTGCTGCTGTCATCCTACTGTTGAGAGTCCCGATTGTGTTTTTCATTTCATCTACTGAGTTTTAAAGCGATGATATTTCTATTTGCATGATTCTCATTTCTGCTCTCATTTCCTCCCGTAGTTTATTGACTGCCCTTTCAACTGCTTCGTTTATGTTCTCCTGTATTTTTTCTTTGAGCTCCTTTAACATCCTACCAATTTCTTCTCTAATTTCATTGTCAGAGAGATCATGCACATCTGTATTCTTTTGAGTCTTCAGGGTCGATTCCTTCATCTGTTCTTCGAGCTGGGCATCTGCGTTGTTTCCCCATGGTGTTGTGGGTGTTCAGGGATAGATTCCTCTGGTGTACTGTTTCTTTTTTCTTGAGGGTATTATCTTCTCTTGGTGTTGAATTTCCTAGTTTTTCTATTAATAAGCGGCCCCGGCCTGGCCAGCCCCACACCCCAGGGAGGTTACCTGTGATGGAGTCAGGCCGGTGTGAGAGTTCAAAATGACCGTTTACTTCTGGTTCTGCTCGGACTTCTGGGGGTTGTAGTTCCACCTTCTGCCGAGACCTGGGGCTCTACCACGACCCCTGGTGCCCGCCCGGCCAGCCACACACCCCAGGGAGGTTACCTGAGGTGGAGTCAGGCCGATGTGAGAGTTCAAAATAAAACATTTTTTAAATGGATGAGATGCAGTGACTATTTATTTTTGACTTTTTGGGTCACACCCAGCAATGTTCATGATTTACTCCTCCTCTATACTCAGGAATTACTCCTGGTGGTACTTAGGTAATCATATGGGATGCCAGGGATTGAACCCAGGCCTATTTGTGTGCAAGGCAAATGGCCTACTCACTGTACTATTGCTTTGCATTCAGTAAGGATATTTTTTTATGATGCCTGTGTTACACAAAACTTAAGGTTATATTATTAGCACAAACAGTAGAATCACTTGTATCACTTCTTGTATCACTTGTCTTTCCATTGTTCATTGATTTGTTGGAGCAGGCACCAGTAACATCTCCATACATCCTGTTGCAAGCAAGTGTACCCCAGGGGCATCTGCTTGCGCCAGGAAAGGAAAAAGCCTTAAACCATTCCTTCAGCCCATGGGAATGAGGTCCATAATTGTTACTGGTTTTTTGGCATATCAAATAAAACACGGGTAGTTTGCCAGACTCTGTCATGTGGGTGGTATACTCTCAGTGGAAGGCTAAAAACTGTAGAATATTAGAAAACAGTAGAATATCAAGAAACAGTATAATATCTAGAAAACGGTAGAATATTATTTTTAATATTGCATAAATGTGACTATTTCCCAACTTCTGTGGATGAGTGCTAGGTATTGAATTTTGGTGTCTCAGACATGCTAGGCATGTACTTTATTATTTAAACCATATTCATGTTCCTTATTATTGAACTTTTTAAACTGAATTTACAATAGCATTGATAATGTCAGACATCTAATCATTAAGTGAATGATATTCCCCAAATATTATTTTGACTGCAGTTAATGAGTGAAAAATTAAATCCTAATTGTTAATTAGCTCAATCTTTTAAGTAGTTGTTGATAATAGCAAGTAATCTCACATTGTTTATTTTCGAAATTCCTCTACAAATAAAACCTTAATGCCATGGCATTAATGACTATTGCTTCACTTCTCACATTTTTACAAGAAAACCTGGAGTGGAAAATAAATTAACAATAGAGACTAGTTCAAAGCAAGCTTCTAGCTTTTAAAAATTTTCTTTTTTTTTTTTTTTTTTTTTTTTGGTCGCACCTGGCAATGCTCAGGGGTTTCTCCTGGCTTACCCCCTGGTAGTGTTCGGGGGACCATATGGGATGCGGGAATTGAACCTGGGACGACACAGGCCGGCCGCGTGCAAGGCAAACGCCCTACCCTCTGGGCTATCACTCCCGCCCCTATCTTTTAAAATTTTTTCTAGATTAACACCATGGAAATGTCCAAATGAAATTTAGAAATTGTAAGCCATAATGGCTACTGAACATTTCAAATATGACTACTATGATTTAGAAATAAAATTGAATTATATTTAGTTTCTAATTAATATTAAATTAAGTCTAAAAAAAGTATGTAAAGTCAGTAGCTAAATTATTAGGCTATTACGATCTAAATAGTTTTAATCTTAAGACAAGTTAAGATATACAGAGTTATATTTGAATATTCTTTGTAATTGCTGGTGTTAAAATTTGTCTAGGGAAAATCTTCTTAAAATATATGCTAATGTATTCATTATGTTGAAGTATGTGCTAATGTTTTGTAGACATAACTGAGCCTTTAGTTTAGCATGGAATCAACGTTATCACTATTGGTATAATGTTGTATAGAAACACATAAAACTTTCTGGAGAAATGGAACAAGTTTTATTGACCAAAGTCATTACTTAAGTTGGCACAGGAGAGATAATATAATGATAAGGGTGTTTCCTGCCGACCAGGGTTTCCAGACACCCCACACAGTCACTTGAGCCCCACACCCCACTAGGAGTGATCCTTGTAGGCACAGTAACTGGAAGTAAGCCCTCAGTTACTCTGGGCTTATGTTTTTTTTTTTTTGCTTTTTTTGGGGTCACACCTGGCAATGCTCAGAGGTTACTCCTAGCTCTTCGCTCAGGAATTACTCCTGGCGGTGCTCCGTGGGCCATATGGGATGCCGGGATTGAACCCTGGTCGACTGCATGCAAGGCAAATGCCCTACCCACTGTGCTTTCGCTCTGGCCCCCTGTGGGCTTACTTAGAGCTAAGAGTTAGCTTAGCTGGCAACTCTGCCAGGTGTGTGTCCCCCCACTCTCCCTGCTCAAAAACTAAAACAACAAAATTTTTTTAAGCATTTAGGAGGTCAGCTATATTGCTGAGTGGTAGATTGCTTACTTCCATGCGTGAAGCTGAGTGTTTGAGCTCTAGTATCACTCCAAAAATCATAAGACATCTAAAGCATATATTTTAATATACAGGATACCCCATTAAGTTATTAATATATTTATCACCTCAAATATTTACATTTGGTGAATGGAATATGTAGCTGTATTTTTAACAAATTTTATTTACCAATTATATCACAGATTTTCAGATATTATTTTTATATTTTGTTTGGAGAGGGGCACCATATTCATTGTGTTATCTCTCTCGCCCCAAAAAATATTCATAATTTAACTGAAAAGTCTGTACCCTTTCATCAATTTTTCCTTATTTCCCTCACTCCCAGGCCTTGGTATAAACTTATGTACTCTGTTTCTAAGAGTTTGGGGCTTTTTTCCCTTTTAGGTTTCCCAGTTTAGTGACACCATGCAGTAGTGTTGTTTTGGGGCTTTGTTCACTTATCCAATAGCCTCAAGTTCCATCTTTTCACTGTAGTACAAAGGTTAAAGCATTTCATTTGCACTGACTTACAATGATTCAGTCCCCAACACCAACACCATATTATGGTCTACTATGATCTCCTGAGCTGATTTGTGAAGTTATTTTCTTCCTTTACTCTCCACTTTTTAAAACCTCTACTTTTCATTATTTCCTAGAATAGACCTGTAAGAGCTTTGCCAGCCTCAAGGCTGTCTTGTTATTCAAACCTCATAGTAGTAAACAGACAGCCTAGTGTCTCAGCCAAGTAAGATGCATACATTGAGAACTTTTTTAATATTAATATTATAGAGTACCCCCTGGGGCTAGTAGGCATACATACAGGAGACATCCCAGGTTCTTAAATAGAATTCTGAATCTCGAATTCCTCCCATTAGCATACTGCAACACTTTTAGACTTTTATATGTAGATAAATCTTTATTTACAAAATACACTTTGAAGTGATTGAGATAAAAACTATTCAAGACTTTCTTTTACTTTATATCCAAGAATATCTTCCATATGGGTGCTTAAGTGTCTAAGTTTCCTCAAATGTCAGAAAAAGTAAGTGGAAGCCATTTTTAAGTCCCGTGGATGTAGTTGTAGTTTTCGGGCAATCACAGTGATCTGTACACTCTACCTGAACCCTGCCTGTGTTCAGGGGAGCATATGGCAGTTTTAAAGTTACACTACTGAATTTGTTCATTTTTGCTTATCCTTTTTCAGTTTTTTCAGCTTTTTATTTCTAATTTTTAAAAAAAAAATTTTGGGAGATAACATGAAGAGGCTTACAAGTGGCTGGGGAGGCTGGAACTTGGCTCGCCCTGAGCCCAGCTGAAGAGGGACCCCCAGGAGGGCAGACGGGTTTTGGGAGTGGGCCCGTCACCTCTGGGGGTCCCTGGAAGCAGCCGGATGAGACTCGCCCATCACACTAGCCACCATTTTCGCTGTCCGGATGCTGGGAAACTGCCTCACGACCAGATTAACAGAGCAAAACCAGTTCGAGCCCAGGTCGCGTGGCCGCAGCGGCCGGCGTGGTCCATTAAAATAGTGGAAACAGTAATGTCTTTTAATGCACTGCATTCCACAAAGAGCAGGAAAGTTTGGCGGGAGGGAGAGATAAAGAGGAGAGAAATGACATACAGAATCCGCCAAGTAGTTGAGATGTGGGAGGGGGAGGGAGGTGGGGACATAAGTGATGGGAGATGGGTTTGGGTGGAGGGATGGGTGTTGGAACACTATAGACCCAAAACTCTACATGAGCATCTTTCAGTTGTATGTCTAAAATGGTGTAATAATATTTGGGGGAGGATAATAAAATAAAATTAAAAAAAATTGGGGGATATTTTTAGTGCTGAATGAATGTTTCCTTTCCCCAGCATTCACTCTTTCTTTGCTTCTTTCCTCTTCTATTTTTCCCTCTTCTCCACTTTCCTTTTTGCCCACCTTCTTTTCATTATTATTTGTGGTATATCTGCTTCTTTATAGGCATACAATTTAAGTTTTTTTTTTCCTAATTCACAATTTTGTGCGAATCCAGAGTAAAGAGATAAGGGACTGATGTCAGCTTTGGTGAATATTTTATTGTTATTATTATCCTGTCTAAAATTAATTTTAAAAACATAGCTTTGCTCCCTCTTGAATATAAATATTAAAGTACTTTTATTTATTTATTTATTTATTTTTTTTTTTGGGGGTCACACCCAGCAATGCTCAGGGGCTACTCCTGGCTCTGCACTTAGGAACCACTCCTGGAGGTGCTCGGGGGACCATAATGTATGCTGGGGGATCGAACCCAGGTCAGCACAGGCCGGCTGCGTGCAAGGCAAACGCCCTACCTGCTGGGCTATCGCTCCGGCCCTAAAGTACTTTTATTTAATATCATGGGAATCTTGTTAGACACTTTAATGAGAATAGAATGAATTAAGGACATGGAGTTGTTAGTTGGCAGGGCATCACTAGATGAAAAATACATTATTTATCTTATTTATCTGTGGTGCTGGTTTCACCCATTGTTCTTTTTGTTTGTTTTGCTTTTGGATCATTCTTGGCAATACTCTAGGGTTACCTTTTTCTCTGCACTCAGGAATTATTGCTGGCAATTCTCTCGGTGACTATGGAATGCTAGGAATTGAACCTGGGTCGGCTGTATGGAAGAATAGCTCCCTACCCACTACACTATTACTCAGGCCCTTCACCCTTTGTGCTTTACGTGGTATCTTCAATTCACATTTTTCTTGTAGCTTCATTGTTCTATATTGAACACCTCTTTTAATAAAAATGATATGTCTCTGTCATAAATAATTGAACTACTTCACTTGATCACTTGACATCCTATTATTCATCCATGCGGGCGGCAGTAACATTTCCATTTGACCCTATCACGTGCCAGTGTAGCCCAATGGCATCTGCTTGCTTCAGGAATACGAAGAGCCTCAGACTGTTCATTCAGGGTCTTGACAAAGAATCTGACCATCTTGTAGGTGGGCGGCCACATGATCTTTTGACGTCCTGTGGGATCCAGTCGATAACGGCTCTAGTCCAGTGGTGATCTCCAAATCTCATTACATGTCCAGCCAATCAGATTTTCGATGCCTTGGCAAATGAGACAGCGTCCTGACTCTGGAACAGCGATGGAGGTCGGAGCTCCGGATTCCTTCTCTCACTTGAGTGAAGCGTGATATTCCAAGCATAGCTCTTTCGATTCCTCTTTGGGAGACCCGAATAGCATTCTCATCCTGCTTTCATAGGGCCCAGGTCTCTGAGGTGTATGTTAATGCAGGGAGAATGGTGGAGTTGAAGAGATGTGCCGGATCCGGAGGTTCTTTGTCATATGCTCTTGAAGGCATTCCATGCCGCTCTCTTCCTCCAGTGCCACCCTCTTCATCACACCCTCGAAAATGTCATGAAACAATTAGAATGGGAAGGAATGGGAGTGAAGATAGATGGTCAGCAACTCCACCTCTGCTTCACTGATAACATCGTTCTAATAACACCAAACATTAGCCAAGTGGCACAAATGCTGGCTGACTTCTACCGAGAATGTGGAAAGATTGGTCTACATTGAATCTCAACAAAACTATGTTCATGAAAAATGAACTCGTTCCAGATCTGGGCCCCATTCACTCTCAACGGAACAAACATCTCTGAATGCAGCAGTTATATGTGCTTACGTCAAGAACTCAACATGATGAATGACCAAATAATTGAATAAAGAAAATAATATAGTAGATTCTATAAAAAGGTTTCCAATAAATAAAGCATATTGTCCAATTTAAGGATATAGTGTAAGGATTGAATGTTTAGGTATATTAAATATTTGGGTATATTAAATGTCATTCGGGAAATTAATGTTAATATATCACAATAAGAAATCCTGCTTTGGCAACTTGGCCCTATTTTAAAATCTTGCATTTCCTGGAGAACCACTCATGGGATTGACCTATAGGAAGTCTATGCTAACTAACCTCCTATTCAGTTGGTATTTCTCTTACTTGAGAATTCTCAGGGGGATATTCCATACACCTCTGAAAATAGTGAGCTGTTACACAGGACGGTGATGGTGCTAAAACATTATCCTCATACTCCATCTCAGTATTTTCTCTTATAATGAACCTTCCCATTAGCTGTAATTCTTCAAGGCAAAGACAATAACTTCAGTTTATTTAATATACTCCTTAATACATTTCTTAAATTTTTTTTTCTCAAATATTATTTTGATAAAGCACCAGGAATTATAGTTATTCATAGTTTTTAAAGGGAATTTATGGGTCTAAAAATAAGTATGATTTCCATGTTAAAGTAAAAACTATGAACTTGATATAAACATGAAAAGTATAAACTGAAAGTTTTCAATATTTTGACAAATAGCTTTTTATTAAACTTATTCTTTATTTTTGTTTCCAGTTTTGCTCCTTTTGCCCAACCTTGTGACTTTATTATTTAAGATTTTTTTCATTTATGTATGTAAAAACCTAAAATTTTAACTTTAAAGTTTAAAAGCAGTTAAGATAATCATAAAATTCTGACACTTCTAGGGGGTATACTAAAGCCACTGTCAAAATGCAGGGTTAGGAAGAGTTTGCACTTTTTTGATTATTTCTCCCTTGATTTTAAAGTGATTTTCAACTTAAAATATTTAAAAATCTTGTCAATAAATGATATTTAATTTAAAAACCTAATAGATATCTCATTATACTCAGTAAGAATAATTGCAGTGAAATTTAGTTTAGTGCTATAATAACACAGAATGTTTTGTTTTCAAATAATTGAAACAATAAAAATAAAGATTTCACTTTCATATAATCATTATATCTTATTTTAATAATAAAATAAACCTCCACAATAAAACAAAAAGATGGGTAATCAATTTCTAATACATAACACGATGGTAATGAAATGAGCTATAATTTGAATAAAATCATCTTCTCTTGGATCGACCAAATGTGAAGAGCACATTTTATTAGCATCCCATTTCTCTCGGTCAGAAACAGGGGCCCAATGAAAGGAGTATTAGGTTAATAACAGTCCCATTTTGTTCTACCATTTATTTTCTCCAAACAGAAAGCTATAATTTGACAGTCTTCCTGACCTTTGCAAACACAATTCCAAAGCAACTTTTAGAAATGAAGCAATTTTCCCTGCCAATTTAAGTAGTAAAGTTTTGTGGAAAAAGAGATACTCCAAAGTGTGGGGTCCTTTGTTTTGATTTGCCCCTATAAGAAGCAAATGTCACTCAACTTTTGAGTCTTCTCAGACTTTTCATATCCTAATCGAAAGAAAAGTTTTGAGTGTTAAATCAGGGAGATATGTGCTAATTTGTAATTCCTGAAAAGAATGAGATGTCCTAAGAATTTATATAAATGTGTCTTAAGGCCGTTTTGGTGGGGAGAGAAGGGGATGGCAAGAATAAGATATCGTATTCCTATAATAAACATTTGGTAGTTTTTACGGTAGAATTTCTACCTTAACTATTCTAAACTTTACTTCTCATTAGCTTTCAGTTGCATATTCATCCTTTTCTCTGGGAAACTTATTTTGGTTCCTTATTGGGAAATGTATAAATGACTTGGTTAGGGAGGATTTTACTTAGCCCATGTTATTCTCAGCATATTTAAAATTTTATATTTTCTTGATTCATCTTCTTTCTTGGAAAATAAAACCCTGAAAAAATCAGAGGGCTAGAGAGATAGTGCAAGTGTTTTGGCACATTTCTTGCATATGTCCTTCCCCAGTTTGATCCTTGGCATCACATGGCCGCTGCCCACCGACCCCTGGACACTGCAAGTGCATTCCTGGAAGTCCCAAAGTCTGCTGTGGTGACCTAGGTAACTCTACCACAGCAGATCCTGAGCATCAAGACCTCCTGGGCCTTTATACACCTGTTTGGTCAAAAATGCCAAGATGCATAACTCACCTGAGTCTCTTGAGCTTTGCTTAGGAAAATCCACCCACCTAAAAAACACAAAAACCCAAATAAATATCAGAATGGGGGAAGAACAGATATTTTAGAGCTTGCTAAACTTGTATGCGACTTTGAGGCAATAATTAAAATTTGTAAGTTTCAGGTTTTTCTCTCTTTTAAATAAGCATAGGGCACCTACTTTACCAGATTGCTGTGAGATGCCTTGTTTAAATACAATAATATGTCTAGTTTCCAACAGCTACAAAATAAACAGAAGTTCTTATGAAATTCAGAGTAAAAAAGTCCCTCCTTTGAAACATTCGTGCTTCCAGGGCCGGAGTGATAGTATAGCAGGTAGGGAATTTACTTGCATGTAGCCAACCTGGTTTTGATCCCTGGCATTCCATATGGTCCCCCAAGCACTGTCAGGAATAGTTCATCAGTGATTTGCCAGGAGTAACCCCTGAGCCGTCACTGAAGTAACTCAAAAGAATATAAAAAAAATTCAAGCTTCTTCCATCTTTTCTCTTTTGTATCTTTGATATTTCTCTTGCTCCAGGTCTCTTCCACTTGGTTCATTTATACATTAGGCCAGTCACTCTTCTCCCCCTCAACCGTATGTCTGAACTGAATATCACCAAGCACCTTCTTTGACATCACAGCCACTTATTATCCCCGTATGTTGATTTGCAAATATCTAACTTGGCCACCACCTGAAATTCTCTTGCACATATATCTCTTTCAACAGAACAAACTCTGGGAAAGCCTGCCTTGTTGGGTGCTTTGTTATACCAGCTAAAGGTCTAGTGAGCAAACTGGAAAAAGGAAGAAAATATCCAGGTGATGAAATGTAGACAAGACCAACCAGATGCCCTTTTCTCTGAGCATGCTTCCTGTTTCAGGCCGAGCTGCCTCAGGGAGAAGACAGACTTTATTAGCAAGCTAAGATCAGAGTCTCAAATTTCTTGAACTGGTTATTCTATTTAATGAATCAAGACCATATGGTAAGACTAGAAAAGCTAAAATTTAAGTGTGCATACACACACACATACTATATATGTATACACACTGCACTCTAATTTTTAAGGAAAACGGACATATTATTCACTTGTTACTTGTCTTCCTATTGTTTATAGATTTGCTCAAGTGGGCACCAGTAATGTCTCCATTCATTGGGAATAAGGTCCATTATTGTTACTGGTTTTGGCATATAGAATACACCATGGGTAGATTGCCAAGCTCTGCCGTGGCTCTGGGTTCATCCCAGGGGGCCCAGTCTTTTTCTCTGTCAGACTATTCATCATCCAGGGACCACAGGGCAGTGCTCTGGGTGTAGACAAGCCTGTCTTCCATTTGCTGACACAGCCAAGCACCACAGTCACACCTGCAACACCTTGAGGAGCAGAGGACATATTATTTTTATTAATAGGGGAGTTAAATCAGATAATAAATGACACTATCAGACCAGTAAGTCTAGTTGCTTGTGGTCAGGAAAACACTTTTGGACAGAAGTTTCAATTATGATGAACTATATATATATGTATATATGCATATATACTGTATATATATAAAATATATAAAGTATGCATATATTTTATATATATATAAGCATACTTTCCCATTGTCTGAGAAAAGCTTGCCTTCCAAGGGAGTTATCTATTCATCAAGATAGATAATTACTTCTAGAATGCAAAGGAATCCTAATGTCAATTCTTCAGATACTAAAGGTAGTGTAAAGGTCAACATTTTAATCAGTTGTTAGAAGCTGGGAAAGGCACAGTTTCTGGGGAGTCCTATGTAAAGAAAACACTGTGGAAACTTGGAGGAGCATAAAATAAGTGGAAAGATAGTACACAGTTAAAACACTTGCCTTTTATGCAGCCATACCCTAGATCATTCTCTGATGGCAAAGGTCGTCCCTCCAAGTGAAGCCCAGTGTGAGCCTGAAGTAGAGAACCTGAATTATGCCCTGAACACAGTCAGGTGAGGCCCATAAACCAGAAAAGAGCATGAGAAAGAAGTGAGATAACGACTGCTGACTTGCTAGACAAGAAAGACAGAGCATGCAGGAGAGGCAGAAGTGGCAGCGGGTCTCCGTATTCATGCGTGATTCCCAGGTTCTTCAGTATGTTCAAGAATGAAACTATTGAATAATAAAAGATGCTCAGACTCAGAGTTGGAAAGTAGAAAAGTTTATTGGAAAGTGGAAGGAATAGAAGCTCCCCAAGTGGGGAGAAACCTAGTATTGGAGTAAGTTAACTATGGCTCTTTTTGTGGTGTTCTTATTGGAAAATCAGGTCTTTGTGTTACAGGGAATGCAGGGAAGTTAAAGATAAGGGTTTTCCTGCAGACCCTTTTAAATGGAAATTTAGCTCTTGGCGAATATAACAGATGTGGATCTAACAGATCTTTGTCTGCCCATTTGTCTTAGGTATTTCCCATTATCTGAGCTAAGCTCCGAGGCAGAATTTTCTGATGGACAGTTGTTAACTCACCTTTTATCAGAAAAAGCCCAGGAATTTGCAGAAAGTCAAAAATGTATGATGGACCTGCCTCAAACAGGACTGATCACAGCATCTGGTGAGGGTAAACTGAGGCTTCCTCTTTCAACAGGATGTTGGCTTTTGGACAGGTCATGGGAAGCAGTCATGTGAAATGTAAAGAGAAGAAACTTTCAGCCAAGGGCGTTGAGAGCAGAGACCAGCACACATACGGCTCATTATTCCAGCAACTGTTAGATCCCTGGACGGGAGCCACATGTGGGAGCTTTAGCTCCCATCTGTGTTTCACATGGCCTGCAGTGTGAGGCTAAGGCTCCATGGCAGTATTCAGCAGGTGTCCTTTTTTCTGTGTATTCCAGCAAGGGCACAGAGGAATGGGTGTGGGGGAAGGGCACCCTGTCCGCTCAACCTCTCTGCTCTAAGCCTCAGAATAACACTCTTGCTCCTGTATAATCTCATTTCGTCATCCTCACAATAGCTTTCAGCTTTCCAGGCAGACTTTATTATCCCCGTGTTTCAGATGGAAATCTGATACTCAAAGGATAGGCAGTGACAGCCAGCTCTGATTGGATTTCCTGTCTCATTTGCTTATTATTTCAGAGCTGTATCAGAAAAGAGATCTTTATATATTTTGGAGGGCAAAACTCTGAGATGTCCTTTAAGATATCTGGCTCCTGGTATCTTACATCTTACGGTATTTAATCAACCACTAATCTCAATGTTGCTGTGAATAAAGTTTGCAGGTAAAAAGAAAGTTCAAACCTGCTGATCCTAAGACAGAAAGATGATCTAGGTGGATCTGAATTAATCATATGGCACCCTTTAAATAGAAAGAGAGTATCTGAGACTGGTCAGAGAGAGACAGACAAATGCATTTTCATTAGCATAGAAGTTGGTGGTAATATGACTCAGGATAGCACATATGGCTTGCATATATGAGGCCCTGGGTTACATCCATGGCACTACAAGATATAAAACAATAAAACAAAATAAAAATAGTATAAACAAAACACCATCTTATCCATTTAATCTAGAAAACAGTATTCACATTGCGAGTTGGCCATGGGGTTGATCACATGTGAAGAAAGTAGTCAAAGCAAATTCTAGGTTTAAGAGCTATGTCTCATTGAAAGGCAGCAGAGAAATGGAATTTCTGCTCACAACTGTAAGGATATAGACTGTATCTTCCCAGTGAGCTTGGAAGAGGATTCTCAGACACAGGGGAACACTGTTGACCTGGCCAATACCATAATTTCTCCCAGATGAGAATGAATGCAGAACAGTCAGGAGATGGAGAGATAGTACAGAGGTTAAGGTCGTGTGTGCTGCCAATCCCAGTTCAATCCCCAGCATCACATGTAATCCTTGAACACAGAGCTAGGAATAGACTAGAGACAGGATTTGGTATAAAAACCAAAACCAAAACTAAAAGCAAAGGAATAAAGAAGAGCATTCACTAACACTGTGCCCAGCCTGATCTGTAATAAGAACTATAGAAATCAGAGGGAATACGCTTTATATCACTTGGAGCGGCTCACATTAGGGACATTTGTTAACACAGGGAGTAATTGCATGTATGTTAGACTTTTCTTCTAGAGATAAAGATTCTGCAAACATTAGGGAAACTGTAGTAGTTTTGAAGGGCCAGGCTCTTCAGTCAAGTCTGACTTAGGAATCAGAGGGTAAAAGAGTTTTAGAAATCGTGGTATAAATCAGAGAATTGATGATAATGGCAGACAGCAAATGCAAACCTTTCAAATTCATTCTTCATCTTCCTTTGTCTGTTTTTGGTCACAGTTGGCAGTGCTACTGCTTCTTGGCCTTTTGGCAATGCTGAGGGTTTATTCCTGGCTCTGGGCTCAGGGATTGTTCCTGGTGGGGTTCAGGGAAACATGCTGGAGATTGAGCCCAGATCAGCTGCATGCAAGGCAATCAGCTTATCCCTGTAATATCTCTCTAGCCCCTTTATTCTTCATTTTCTTATCCTTTATTGTCACAAATATTTGTTTATTATTGTTTTTTTTTAATTGTGTTAGCAGTTTATAAGCCATGGCACTTGTGTAAGGTACTTGCTTTGCATGCAGTAGACCTGGGTTTGATCTCTTATATCACATCGAATACCCCAAACACAGCCAGAAGTGATCTCTAGCACAAACTGTTGTACAACTATCCCCCCAAAACCCAATAAGCATGGTTTATATGAGTATATGTTTTTTTGGTGTACAATATCACACCTCTTCAAAGTTTGCATTACCGCAACTCAACCACCCCCCTGTTACTAAGATCCCTCACAACAGTCTATTGAACTCTCTCTTTCTTGGTCATCTTTTTTCCTGTCCCCTCTATGGGACATAGGTCTGTAATCTGAGTCCATGTGCTTCTGTTATTATGTTAAACAGCTGAAATCAAAGAAGAGAAATGTATTTTAGATAATATACTTGTATCAATGCTTTCTCCTATAGCACAGAGCAGTATATGTTAGATAATAAACTTGTTTTGATGCTGTCTCCTATTCAATTCTTTTCTCCAATGCTTTCTCCTAATAAGACCCTTCGATCAAGAAGGTACTTATTATTAGGAACATAGTAATGTGTTATCAAGTTTCTGGCTTGTTAAAAAGTATGAACAAATCAACATTCATGACCTTCCCATTTGAAAAGTTATGAATGGTAAAGCATTCATAGATCTCCTACTAACCTGAAGAATTAAAGACGAGCAAGTAAAAACATTAAATAATTGAGTGAATGAGAACTATTAAAACCTTTTCCTAATTTTCTATGCTTTATTTAGCTCCATACAGATAGCACAACCACAATGCAGTTGGGTAGAGACACAGTTCATTTGATCAGTGGAGGAGACTTGTCTCAGATGGAAACACTGTGGATCTCAGTGATCACTCAAAGGCTTTCAGGGGCATCCTCAAAGTACTGAAACCTTAAGACAGCACCTTATATCAATTTCATTTTTGAGCTTCTACAGGAGCTTATCAATATTCCTACAGAATGTTGGAAATAAACTGAGTCTCACTGTCAGAAGCATTGCTTTTCTAAAACAATGGCTGATGGCTTGGTAGCTGTGGAGTGTAAGATAACAGCCCTGTTTGCCATTACAAACTAGTAGGAAGCTGTGAAGACAGGAAGAATACCCAGTTCTTGTCTGTAGACGAAAGGAAGCATATCTTTAGCAGTTATCTAGCCAAAAAGACTGAGCAAGTGAACCGTGTCAGGTAACACAGGTCAAACTAAATCATTTCCAGAGTAACCTGTAGAGAAAGCTAAACAATGCTTGGGCAGACCAGATAATATAAAGAAATGCTGACTTAAAATATGGCAATAAGACATGTGGAAAATATTTCGATGATTATCTAGTACAAGTCTTTCACTAATGAAGGTTAGAAATTTCTAGAAGTCAGGAGGGTATCATCAGCTTTTAGAGATTTAACCTAAAAGACACAGTGTTAAATTTAAAGCCTTATTTAAGCCTTAAAACTTAATTCTATATATTTGAAATGATTCATTTTCTCTGGCAGTGCACTTGCACATTTTAGTTTTGTACTTTGCTGTAAAGTGCCTTGGGATGTGTTTGCATCAAAGGTGCTATAGAAGTTTATTTGTATTGTACTCAAAGTGAATGCATTCTCTCCAGATTGCAAGCGCAATCAATAAGATGAATGAGTTTCTTGAACTCATTTAGTGCCTTGTCTATAATAGTCCCATTACCAAGTCACCATGTAACTTGGCAACTTTTCATCAGGGTGGCCTTAGGTCTGAATAAGCAAGGAGAAAATATAACCACTTACTTTGGCACTTCATGGTACACTTGATGCTTTTGCCAGACTGTGATTGAAAGTCTTAGTGTATGCTCCTTTAACATGTCTTTTAAAAAAAACTCCTTTAAAAACATTTTCGCATTATATTTGGACAACTTGTGGGTTTGAGAAAGGCAAGTTGGATTTAAAAGAAACTGCATTTGGACTCTAACCTTTAGCATTGCCTCTGTATTTCCAAAGCACTTAACTCTAGTCCCTTTTCTACCTAGACATTTTTGTTCAATATTTAAGATGCCAAAAAGAATGGATTAGTTTAATTTGGTTCACTAGGAGTGTTTCTCCAGAAATTCAAAACTTTTCTTATATAAAAATTCAAGCCCAAAGATTCTCCTGCCATATGAAAAAATCAGCATGGAATTTACCCTGTGATTTGTGAGGGGTATCTAGATATCTGTAGGTCTAGCTGCACATAATCTATATGTGCATACATGTATACATATATGCACACATCATATATGTACATATATATTTATACCTATCAACAGGATTTTGATGAACCAAATAATATGAGTATTATATACTCTGAGTATTATAACAATAGTCTGAGTATTATATATTATATACTATATAGTACTAGCTATATTTAAAGAGCTAGTTATTCTTGCAGTCAAATTTAGGTCATAACAGGGCTAATCATAATTTTTAGATGTTGAATGTAGAATAAACTTGGTTGGTCCATGGTATATTGTTTCAGGACACATAAAAGCCTAAAAAGACTCTGCATCTGCCCTGGATTGCCTCCTGCAGGTCACTTTGTAGATAGGGGGTAGTTTAAATGTGGCAGTTTATCTGACCATGTATTCTGTACTGGCTGGTATAAATATTCTCTCATGCTACCACAATCATCGTGGGACTAGCTAGATTTTATCAGCATATTTGCCTGGCCACATTGGATCTCTAAATAATTATACCAGAGAGAAATGCTGTTTGCCTCCAGGCAAGCCAGCATGTCTCCCCCCTGATAACTCAAAAGGCAATTAAAATACAAAACTACCATGAAGTAGACTAGACTCTTGTGAAGGCTTGGAGAAATATTTAACTTGGCATTAGTATAGTCTTTGGTACAGAGGCATGCCATCTTAGAAACCCCCTTCTCTACCCTATAGAGGCATTTCCAGGCAGATCTTGACTCAAAACATTAACATATAAAAGGGCCTAGGTGAGGTGCTGGGAGAAATTACCTGAGGGCATTTGACCATGCCTGCTTCCCATAATAACGGGAGGTCTAAGTTGCAGGGTATAAAACTAGGCTGCTTCCTCTCTTGCTCTCTCTTTTTGAGCTCTCTCTTTTTGGGCTCTCTCTTTTGGGGCTCGCACTCTTCTTGGGAGTCTTGTCTTTGTCTCCTCTTTACAGGGCCTTAACACATGGTGGCTGCCATCTTGGCCTACACTTGGCTGGGGTTTTAGCCTGAAATCCTAAGCACCGGTTTTTCCTATTGTTAATTTGTATGCCTGAACCTGTGATAAGTAAAGCACTTTAAAACCTGCACCGGATTCCTAAGTTTTCACTCATTCAATGCCGGTTTCGGAGGTAGAAGGGAACTTGCTTCCCGGCACTGTTAGGGGACCCTGGCGGCGTCCCCGACAGTATATTGTTGATACATCTACAGAGTGACTACAAAAAAAATTTGATGGCCACAGAAACTATGACCTGGCCAGTTGAAAGGTATCTGCAATCTCCTTAAAACACATGCAAATTTTTGTGTTTGTGAGAAAAATATGTTTTGTTTTTTTTTAAGGAATAAGATACTTTGCTACAATCAAATTCTTAGAGAAATTCAATGAACTTAAATGATTACATAGTAATATTGTACATTTGTTTTTGCTTTAGTAGTTTCTTGGTAGTTTCAGCCTTATTCCTGGCTCCACATTCAGGAGCCATTCGGGCAGGACTCAAAGGACCATATGTGGTTCAGGGATTAAACCTGGGCAGCTGAGTGTCATGTATGTGCTCTATTCACTGTACAGCCCTCTGTGTATTGTAGCACAATGAGATTATCACTTAATTATCATTTTGGCTAAGTATGATCACAGCCATAAATGTATTGTTTAAGAGATGAGATACCTGTCCTCCTCCTTTATCTTTCTCTTTCTTCCATCTTCCAACATTTACATCCATCTGCCTCTCTTTTGCCTTCACAATCTTCTGGCGCAACACAAAGTTAGGGCATCCTGATGTTTATCTGAAAATTTTCTCCATAGTTTGCAATCACATTTAGATCTCCATATCTGCATATCGAGCCTATAAGCAGATGCTTTATTTATGGATGATTTTTGCCAATTGTTAAAAATGTGTGCCACTATTTAATTTTATTATTCAATAGTTTGCAGAAATCTTCCTAAATTAATGGACCTAGAAACAAATGTATTTCTTTACTGGCTACGTGTTAATTAAGGTTTAGTCAGGACATCACTTATAGAATCATTCTTCCCTTATTGGTAGCTTCTCACTTTTTCCCTATGCCTTAGTGCATTGGTACAAACAACTCTTTAATAAACATTCTTGTACATTTGTTTTTTTTATTTAATTATCATCACACCGTGATTTACTAAGTTTTTCATAAATGCTGTTTGTTTAGTTTTTTTTTAATTTTCGCTTATTTTTTTGAGATCAATAAATGTTTTCTTAATTTTCTAAACTTTATTTAAATACCATGATTTGCAAAGTTGTTCACAGTTCAGTTATTTAAAGTATTCACTATTTCAACACTAGTCCCACCCACCAATGTGCCATCTGCCACCAAAGACACTCGCTTCCCTCCCCCCCATGCCTGCTCCCTTAGCAGGCACCAATTATGCTTATTACAACATATATTTCGGAATGGTATTTTATAGTCTGACCTTTCTACTGAGCTGTTATGTGCAAATTGGGCCACCTGTGTTATTGCTTTCACTTATTGAACTTATCAAACAGATAGGGCTTCTACTCAACTTTTTAACAAAGATGTTTATGTTAATTTCTTACAAATATTCCATTGTAAGAATTTATTCAACCCCAAACCCACCACCACTGCAACTGTGGACCACAATTAAATACAGTTATGTTAGGTATTAAATGTTCCAACATCAATCCCACCACTAGTGTGACCTTCCCTCCACCAGAACACTTACTTGTCACTTGTTTTCCGTTGTTCCATCGATTTGCTTGAGGGGCACCGGTAATGTCTCCATTCATTGGGAATAAGGTCCATTATTGTTTACTGTTTCTGGCATATAGAATACACCACGGATAGCTTGTCAGGCTCTGCCATGGCTTTTGGTTCATCTCAGGGGCCCAGACTTTTCTATGTCAGACCATCAACCATCCAGGGCCCACAGGGAAGATCCTTGGGTGTAGACAAGCCTGTCTCCCTGTCTGCCACCTGCTGATGCAGAGGGGCACTGTAGCCATGCCTGCAACATCTTGACGGGCAGGGACATTAATCTTTATAAATGTTATATTTATATATTATTATAATTATATATTATTATATTAAATATTATTTATATTATTATCTCATCTTCTGTAGAGTCCTAGAAATAAAATTGTAAGGAAAAAGAGCATACACTAAATTTTATTTTGTTTTTTTAATCTTTCCAAATTTATTTTTCTTAAAAGCACCATAAGTTACTAAGGTATTCATAGTTGGATTTTTTGACATGTATTGTTCCATCACTGATCCTGCCACCGGTGTCAACTTCTGCCAACACTGTTTGCAGATTCCCTTTCCTAACAACCCTCCCCCAGCCAAATCCCAGCCTGCATCTTGACAGGCATTTTTTTTCTTCTAAAATTGTGTTTAATTCCATCATTTAACAATATGGTAATTGCTAGATATATTCTTTGTAAAGGTATCAGTTTTTTTTTTTTTTTTTATTATACCACAGTGAAACATACAATTACAAAGGTGATCATAATTGGTTCTTGGCAATACAGTATACCAAGCACCCATCCCTCCACCAGTGCCCCATTTCCACCACCAATGTACCCACCCTCCTGCCCACCCCCCCATGCGCCTTAATAGCAGGTACCCCAGTTTCTTCTCTCTCTCTCTCTGTCTCTCTCTCTGTCTCTGCATCTCTCGGCCTCTTATTTTACACATTGTGGCTAGCCCCTGCAGGTATTTAGAGTTTATCACTTAAGTCTCTTTGTGTATATTCAATGGTGAGTCTTTTTTTTTTTTTTTTTTCAATGGTGAGTCTTAATCTGCCATTACCATTTCCCACATTTAGTAAAACACTGGTATCTATTTATGTCGTATTAATGAATGCAGTCATTCTATATCTGTCCTTTCCCTTCCGACTAATTTCACTCAGCATGATAGTCTCCATGTCCCTCCATTTGCAGGTAAATTTCATAATGTCATCTTTTCTGACAGCCGCATAGTATTCCATAGTGTAGACGAACCACAGTTTCCTTAGCCAGTCCTCTGTTCTCGGGCATTTAGGTTGTTTCCAGATTCTAGCTATAGTGACTAGGCACAGAGATGAATAAAGAAGTACAGATAGTGTTTCTGCTATGTGTTTTTCGGTCTCTAGGGTATATTCCCAGGAGTGCTATTGCTGGATCAAATGGGAGCTCAATATCTAGTTTTTCGGAGGAATGCCCATATTGTTTTCAAAGGGCTGGATAGTCGGCACTCCCACCAACAGTGGATCAGATTGACAGGCATTTTTAAATGTGGTTATTAAAGTTTAGGTTTTCATGATTTCATTGCTGTTGACTTTGTAGTTTTGGATATTTAGCTCTATCTTTTCCTTAACACCACTGATGTGCAGTAATTCCCTTGATCTCTGTCCCTGTTGCTTCTCATCATTTCTTTACCCCTTCCCACCACTTTCTTTCTTTCTTTCTTTCTTTCTTTCTTTCTTTCTTTCTTTCTTTCTTTCTTTTTCTTTTTCTTTCTTTTCTTTCTTTCTTTCTTTCTTTCTTTCTTTCTTTCTTTCTTTCTTTTCTTTCTTTCTTTCTTTTCTTTCTTTCTTTCTTTCTTTCTTTCTTTCTTTCTTTCTTTCTTTCTTTCTTTCTTTCTTTCTTTCTTTCTTTCTTTCTTTCTTTTCTTTCTTTCTTTCTTTTAAGCTTTTTGGGTCACACCAGCAATGCTCAAGGGGTTTCTCTCTGGCTCCCACTCAGGAATTACTCCTAGCAGTGCTCGGGGAGATATATGGGATGCCAGGGATCAAACCCAGGCAGCCGGAGCCAGCCGCATGCAAGGCATAATACTACCTGCTGGACCATCGCTCTAGTCCCAACCGCCACTTTATAACTTTATTTCTTTCCTTTTCCTCCCTAGACTCTGTGGCCACAGGTGACCTAGGCATCCCCCTCTAAACCACTGCATTTCCTCATCCATTTACTCAAGTACTACATATAAATGGAATCATCACCATACTATTTTTTCTTCTTTTGGGTCCACACC
Source organism: Cryptotis parvus (assembly GCA_021461705.1). Classification (NCBI taxonomy): domain Eukaryota; kingdom Metazoa; phylum Chordata; class Mammalia; order Eulipotyphla; family Soricidae; genus Cryptotis; species Cryptotis parvus. The sequence goes on from JAJIBD010034798.1 coordinate 28,464, forward strand.
TGGTGGTGCTCAAGACGCACCTGGCTCTGCACTCAGGATTTACTTCTAGCTAGTGCTTGGGGACCATATGGAACTAGGATTGAACCTAGGTTGCCATGTGCAAGACAAATGCCCTACCCACTGTGCTATCACTCTGTCCCCATACACAAATTACAATAGAATGCAATCATATATAAAGATTTTACGCCATTATTATATGAGAATCACATTCACCTTCCTAAGTAGGTTAAACCATTTTTAAATGGGAAGTGATGGGGGGGATGGGTGTTGGGGGATGTTTAATCAAACACCGTATGATTAAAATCGAATATGAAAATCTTTGTAATTGTATATCTCACGAAGTCGTATAATAAAATATTTAAAAATTTCAGAATTGTATAGCTTCGGCAGTACATATACTACTAAAACAATGTCCAAGTACATGGGGTCATTGGGTAATATTCTATTCATTCATTCATTCATTGCTGTTTTGGGTCACACCCAGTAATGTAGGGTTTCTCCTTGTTCTGCACTCCAAGGTACTCCTGGCACGAGGCCCATGTGGGATGCTGGGGCTCGAACCTAGTTGGCTGCGTCAAGGCAAACACCCTACTTGCTGCTGTGCTGTGCTCTGGCTGATAATAGCACAATCATTTCTCAATTTAATTTAGTGTACATGTTCTGACTACCTAATAGGTTTAAATTCAGCTTTAGATAATTCTAAATCATCAGGAAGATTTAAAAATATTTTTATTTTGTTCTTATATTTTGAGACCACATCTAAAGGCTGAAGTGCCACTCCGCCCCACAGTATCAAGGAATATGTAATGTCAGGGATCAAACCTGGTGTTCCAGTATGTGGGCAGGCTCTCAGCCTTGAAGCCAGTTCCTGACCTAAAATTGCTTTATAAAAGTTTCTATTCCTGTTGCCTTTCTCTGGTGCTTTCCTTGTTCTTTTCACATATTACATTATAGATTTTACATGTGTGCCTAACCATTTGCTTTACAACCCCACAGAAAAATTTATCAATTATTCTTAAAATATTTTGATATTTTATAGCATCTTTGATACAATTAAATATTTTTGAAAATGCAGTTTTAACCCACCTATCATTTGCTGGAATATAATGGCTCTGAATTTTCCTGTACCTCTAAAGTGTGACATTGGTCACCTAAATCTTTAGGATGGAATTCTTTGCGTTATGGCAAATATTTGAAGAGTAGAAGTTTGGATATGAATACTTTTGGGCACTAATTGCAGTGAGTAGAATTGTTTTATGATGCATCACGGCCGTGGGTTCAAATCCATATATCACTCAGAGCACTGCCAGGAATAATTCTAATGCCCGCAGTTGTAACCCCTGAGCAGCACTGGGTGTGACACCAAGAAAAAGGAAAAAAGGATCTTTTAACTACTGACTTTGTACAAAGCTTGACTCATTGGTTAAATGTGTTACTTTGCGATGGTTTAAAAATTTTTTATTCTTGATTTGTTACCATACTCAAAGATATTCTATAAAATATTATGTGTGTAAGTGAAATGTGAATGATGGCACAGTCCTGGCGAGGACTTAGCGAGATGCTGTAGTATCTGTGTTTGGTTCTTTCAGCTAACTAGCGCGTCTGAATATATATCATCATTTTCTTCTTTTCCTGAGTTTATACCTCCAAAAATTTCAAATGTTTGCATCATTAGGTTTCTAGGTTATAATTTAGCGTGTATTTAGTATCTTTCCTCAGGTATTTACTTAGGAATGTATGTGTGTTAGCAGAATAACAGAAAACACGCTTCTTAATACATACTTCTATAGACTAGCGTCTCTCCAACATGCTCCATTTCTTATTTATTCATTTAATAGCTTAAAACTGCAATATTTATCTACCAGAAGCTTTTGTTCTTATTATAGTTCTTTGGATCCACTGGGCAATTTATATGGTGTCTATATTGCATTGGTAATAGAGAATTTTCTATGCAAATGGCAATGTGCTGGAACATTAATAAAACATGTTAAAAAACAGCATTGTTGGTTAAATTTTCTCTGAGCAGAATGCCACTAGATTCAGTATGGCTCATTGCTATTATTATGATAATTGTTCAGTTTGGGATAACACTGCACCAAGCGGTGCTCAGGAGATGATTACTCATGAGCCTCATTCACATCTCCATAATATTGTATCTATCTCTCTTAGAACTGAGTTTCTTTCTTCTTGGAGACTACAAGATGCTAAGATTTTCCACCTACACTATAATGAGTATATGGTGTGCATTTTCTGCTAACAAAGGGAATAAACGTTCTAAAGTAATATTTGTTATTTATTATTTATTTATTTATTTGCTTTTTATTCCTTTTTTAGGTCACACCCAGCAATGAGGTTCTCTGCTCTGCACTCAGGGAATTACTCTTGGCGGTGCTCGAGAGAGAGGACCATATGGGATGCGAGGATCAGAACCTGGCATGGAATGTGCATGCAAGGCTAACACCCTACCTGCTGGGCTGTTGCTCCGGCCTAAAATTTATTTTAACCTTTGTCAAACAGGCGTTGCTTTTGTTTTCTTTTTCTTCAAAATTTATTTAGTTTTAAGGAAGCATGTAGTATTATGGACTTCTCTTCTGTTTACCCCAGTATCTCTCCAAGGAAGGAATTCTTACAGACTATGGCGCTAAGTCATCCTGTGAAAATGGTAGCAGAAAGATTAATGCATCTTGTCAGTGCGATAATATATGAAAAATGGTGTAAAAGGTCACAGTAGTAGTTGTGTTCACCTGACATTATCTCTTCATGTCCTCTATCCACCTTGCTCTAATATTTTATTATTTTATTTTTTAATTTATTATACCACTGTAAGTATACAATTTTAACTATTCCTTGATTAGGTTTCAAGTACCATCCTCCACTGCAGTGCGCATTTCCCTCTACCAATGTCCCTGATTCTCTCCCACTCCCCACTTAGCACTCTTCTCTCTCCTCTGTACTCTCTCACTCTCTTTTTCTTTCTCTTTCTCTCTCTCTTTCCTCTTTCTCTCTCTTCCTTCTCTTATACATTATGACACAGTACACACATTCAAAATGATCATATAGATCTCTTTGCCTATATTCAGTTCTCAGTTCTAGGTTGGTATTATCATTCAAGCAATTGCTAGGACACTAGTCCCTTCTCTGTCTTAAATAATAAGTACATTGCGTGGAATTCACCCACTTATGTCACCTATATTTATAGGGTCAATAAATATTACTGGTGCCCTTTCGAGCAAATTGATGAATAACGGGATTCAAAGTGATCAAGTGATCAAGTGATCCCCACCCACTTATAAGTCATATCTATGTTTATGGCCTTAGATATCTTACTATTTTTTAATATCCACAAATAAATGCAGTCATTCTATATTTGTCCTTTTCCCTCTGGCCTTCATTCACTTAGCATAGTCCTCTCCATGTCCATACATTTATAGGCAAGTTCATGACTTCATTTTCCTAACAGCTGCATAGTATTCCATTGTGTAGATGTGACCAAGTTTCTTTATCCAGTCATCTGTTCTTGGACACTCTGGTTGTATACAGATTCTGGCTTTGTGAATAGTGCTGCCATGAACATAAAGCGCCAGATGGTGTTTCTGCTGTGTGTTTTGGTCTCCTAAGGTATATTCCCAGGAGTGGTATGGCTGGGTCAAATGGAACTCATTTCTAGTCTTTGGAGGAATGTCCATATTGTTTTACAAAGGCTACACCAGTCGACATTCCCACCAACAATGTAACTAGGTGTCCCCTTTTCCCTATTCAGGCCAGCACTTGTTCTTCCTTTTTGGATATGTGCCAGTCTCTGTGGTGTGAGATGATATCTCATTGTTGTTTTGATTTGCATCTCTCTGATGATTAGTGATGATGAGCATTTTTCATGTCTTTTGGCCATTAGATTTCTTCCTTGTCAAAATTTCTGTTGATTCTTCTACCCATTTTTTTTTTGATGGGGTTTGGCTGTTTTCTTCTTGTAAAGTTCTGCCAGTGCCTGATATTAACCCCTTATCAGATGGGTATTAGGTAAATATTCTTTCTCATTCTGTGAACTGTCTTTGCATCTTGGTCACTGTTTCCTTTGAGGTACAAGCTTTTTAGTTTCATGTAGTCCTATATGTTTATCTTTGCTTCCCTAGTTGCTTCATTAGTGGTATTTCATCTTTGAAAGATATAGCAAATTTCAATGTTGTGGAGGTTTTTTCCTATATTTATTTCAATGCACTTTATGGATTCAGGTCTGATATTGAGAAGCTTTAATCCATTTTGATCTGTTTTTGCATAGTGTTAGGCAGAGTCCAAATTCAGTTTATATGTCACTGCCCAGTTTTCCAGCACCACATTTTAGAGGTTTTCCTTGCTCCATTTGGACTCTTTACACCTTTATCGAAGAATAAATGATATGTGTTTGAGGATGTATGTCTGGATACTCAACTCTATTCCATAGTTCCACAGGTATGTTTTTATTCCAATACCACTGTTTTAATTACCTGCTGTTTGTAGTACAATTTGAAGTTAGGAAAGGTGATGCCTTCCAATTTTCTTTTTCCAAGTTGCTTTAGCTAATCGCTTGGGTGTTCAATATTCCATATGAATCCAGGAGCATTTGGTCAATTTCTTTGAAGAATATCATGGTAATCATATAGAATACACATTGGACTCTGTACAAAGCTCTAGGAGTATTACCATTTTGACAATGTTGATTCTCCCCATCCATGAGCAGGGAATGTGTTTCCATTTCATGTTCTCTTTTTATTTCTTTGAAGCAATATATGTAGTTTTTTCTTTATCTGGGTCAACCACACACTTGGTTAGCTGGTTCCTAGGTATTTGATTTTCTGTGGCACAATTGTGAATGAATTATTTTCTTAAGCATCCCTTTCTTCTCTTTGTTATTTGTATATAGAAAGCCATCAACCTTTGAGTATTGTTTTGTACCCTGCCACTCTACTATAGTATCTATTGTTTCTAGTAGTTTTTTTTTTGGTAGAGTTTAGGGTTTCCAGGTATAATATCATGTCACCTGAAAATAATATTGACTTCTTCCTTGTCTATCTGGATGCCTAATGTCCTTTTCTTCTTAGTTTGCTTTATGCTGGTAGCTTCCCGTACTATATTGAATAAAAGAGGTGAGAGAGGCAGCCTTGTCTTGTCCCCTGATCTTCAAGGGAAGGCTTAAATTTTCCCCATTTAGAATGATGACTCTCTGTGGGCTTTTGCTAACCACTAATTTTCCTTTCCTCTTTTGTTGTAAAGCAAAAATATTTTAGTTGTAAAAATAGTAGTGTATGGGTCTTTGCAAAAACAAATGATGCAATGCAGATTTCAGAGGATGGATACCTGTAATAGGCATGCATTTTATCGGACTCAGAATGATTTTTAGTGGTATGACTAAATGAATTAGTCTTTCTAATGAGACACAGAAATGGGCCTACTGAACAATTGGGGAAAACAGGTTAGATAAATACATTTCTCTGTTGGGAGAGGCATATGTCCCCCGAAGAGGTGGAGATTTTGTCCTACTCTACCATATTTCTTTTCAGCTCCTGCACTGAGTTACACTATTGTTCATCACTTGTTCAGTCAACATTTTGAGTATTGTCAAGTCAGTTCCAGGTATGATGTTGATGGAATAATGATACTGAAATAATATTAAGGCTTTAAGTTTAAACAAATAAACAAAATATTGGGAATAGTAGTGGACTGAGCATTCCAGACATTTTCAATCTAAAGAATATGCTATGAAGGAAAGACAGCTACCTTACAACCTAGGCATATAAATGCAGCAGTTTTTTAAAAATATGCCCAGTACACATTGCACATTTTCTGCTACATTTCTCAGTCTTTGAGTGCAAAGAAGAGCTTCTATTGTGACCTCAATACCAAGTATAATTTATTCAGTTATATAGTTGTGACTTCAATTGTAGATTAATTAATATAAATGGTAATGATTAATGCTATATATATTGCATTAATCTTATATAATTACATATCCATATGTAAAATCCATATGTATACATAAGTATGTGAAGGAATAAAATATTCATACCATAGACATCTATCTGCTAAAATTACAGACCAACCAGAAAGACTTCCATTTTTCTAGCCAAGTAACAAGGTTGCTAGTTCTGCAACCTCTTCAAAACCTTAATAAATATGTAATGGTTTAAATGAGCCATAAAATTATAGCTTGCAATTTAAAATGGAAAACATCACTTATTTTGTCCTTTAGCGAATAACAAGATAAGGGACTTGAAGCATCCAAATAAGATATTCTTACATAAATGGCCTTTTATTGAATTTATGAAATGAATTTATATTTAAAGCAGTAGAGCTCTCCCCACCAAGTCTGCGTTCCCGGCGGAGCATGAGAGCACACTGCCGCATAAGGGCTGCCAACTTTTTTGAAGGGACCGTCACACCCAGCTTCTTGGACTGCTCTCCTGACATCATCCACCCAGAAGCGCTTAGCAGCTCCCCCTCTTAGTGTGTAAGACCTATACAAAGAGAACTACAAGACACTGCTTCAAGAAATAAAGAGGACACGAGGAAATGAAACACATTCCCTGCTCATGGATGGGGAGAATTAACATTGTCAAGATGGTAATACTCCCTAGAGCTTTGTACAGATTCAATACAGTTCCTATAAGGATACCCATGACATTCTTTAAAGAAATTGACCAAACACTCCTGAAATTCGTATGGAATAATAAGCCCCCACGGATAGCTAAAGCAATCCTTGGGAAAAAGAAGATGGGAGGCATCACCTTTCCCAACCTCAAACTGTACTACAAAGCAGCAGTAATTAAAACAGCGTGGTACTGGAATAAAAACAGACCTGTGGATCTATGGAATAGAGTTGAGTATCCTGACACCCACCCTCAAAGACATGATCAGTTAATCTTTGATAAAGGTGCAAAGAGTCCAAACTGGAGAAGGAAAGCCTCTTCAACAAGTGGTGCTGGGAAAACTGGACAGCTACATGTAAAAAATGAATTTGGACCTGTGTCTAACACCTTGCACAAAAATCAGATCAAAATGGATTAAAGATCTCAATATCAGACCTGAATCCATAAAGTACATTGAAGAAAATATAGGAAAAACCCTCCACGACATTGAAGCTAAAGACATCTTCAAGGTGAAACACCATTAACAAAGCAACTAGAAGAAAAGATAAACATATGGGACTACATGAAACTAAAGAGCTTCTGCACCTCAAAAGAAACAGTGACCAAGATACAAAGACAGTCCACAGAATGGGAAAGAATATTCACCCAATACCCATCTGATAAGGGGTTAATATCCAGGATATATCAGGCACTGGTACAGCTATATAAGAAGAAAACAGCCAACCCCATTAAAAAAATGGGGAGAAGAGATGAACAGAAACTTTGACAAGGAAGAAATTCGAATGGCCAAAAGGCATATGAAAAAATGCTCATCATCACTAATCATCAGAGAGATGCAAATCAAAACAACAATGAGATATCACCTCACACCACAGAGACTGGCCCATATCCAAAAGGGTAAAAGCAACAAGTGCTGGCGTGGATGTGGGGGAAAAGGGGACTCTCATACATTGTTGGTGGGAATGTCGACTTGTACAACCTTTCTGGAAAACAATATGGACATTCCTCCAAAGACTAGAAATTGAGCTCCCTTTTGACCCAGCCATACCACTCCTGGGAATATACCCTGGGAAGCCAAAAACACACAGCGGAAACACAATCCGCACTTTTATTTTCATAGCAGCACTATTCACAATAGCCAGAACCTGGAAACAACCAGTATGCCCGAGAACTGATGACTGGATAAAGGAAACTGTGGTACATCTACACAATGGAATACTATGCAGCTGTTAGGAAAAATGAAGTTATGAAATTTGCCTATAAATGGATGGACATGGAAGGATCATGTTGAGTGAAATTAGTCAGAAGGAAAGAGAGAGACATAGAATGACTGCATTTATTTGCATGACATAAATATATCAGGTGGTCTTACCAAAAGTGGGAATTACCGCAAACGTGAGGGAGTCAGAGGTTAGGTAAGACAGAGAAGGGAACATGTGTGAATAAATGTCGAAAGGGCTGATACCAACATAGAACTGAGCATTAAATACAGGCAAAAAAAATGCACATGATGGCTTCAAGTGTATGTAGTGCAACCCACAATGTGGAGGAGAAGGAGGGAGAGAGAGGGAGAAAGAAAAGAGATAAAGAACCTGCCATTTAGGCAGGCTATGGGAAGGGGAGGGAGTTGGGGACATTGGTGGTGGGAAATGGGCACTGGTGGAGGCGGGTGCTGGAACACTATGTGACCGAAACCTCAAACATGAACAACGTTGTAATTGTATATCTCACGGTGGTATAATAAAATGTTTAATTAAAAAATAAAAAAGAAAGAAAGCAGTGGCATTTTGTTTACCTATACTATACAAATAAACTTAAAATGGGCCGTATTAAATGAAACAACGAATGGATTAGACAATATTGATGGGAGAAAACTCTGAGACATGATCAGTAGAACTGGAACTGAGAAGGCTAAAGGGTCAGAGGAAAGGACTATGGGACAT
>JAJIBD010034799.1:0-24116 GCA_021461705.1 Cryptotis parvus
GTTTAGTATATTCGAATATTTGGGTATATTAAATGTCATTCGGAAATTAATGTTAATATATCACAATGGCAAATCCTGCTTTAGCAACTTGGCCCCTATTTTAAATCTTGCATTTCCTGGAGAACCACTCATGGGATTGACCTATAGGGAAGTTCAGCAACTAACCTCCTATTCAGTTGGTATTTCTCTTACTTGGAATTCTAAGAGACATTCCATACACCTCTGAAAATAGTGAGCTGTTACACAGGACGGGTGATGGTGCTAAAACATTATCCTCATACTCCATCTCAGTATTTTCTCTTATAATGAACCTTCCCATTAGCTGTAATTCTTCAAGGCAAAGACAATAACTTCAGTTTATTTAATATACTCCTTAATACATTTCTTTAAATTTTTTTTCTCAAATATTATTTTGATAAAGCACCAGGAATTATAGTTATTCATAGTTTTTAAAGGGAATTCTATGGGTCTAAAAATAAGTATGATTTCCATGTTAAAGTAAAAACTATGAACTTGATATAAACATGAAAAGTATAAACTGAAAGTTTTCAATATTTTGACAAATAGCTTTTTATTAAACTTATTCTTTATTTTGTTTCCAGTTTTGCTCCTTTTCCCCCAACCTTGTGACTTTATTATTTAAGATTTTTTCATTTATGTATGTAAAAAAAACCTAAAATTTTAACTTTTAAAGTTTAAAAAGCAGTTAAGATAATCATAAAATTCTGACACTTCTAGGGGGTATACTAAAGCCACTGTCAAAATGCAGGGTTAAGAAGAGTTTGCACATTTTTTGATTATTTCTCCCCTTGATTTTAAAGTGATTTTCAACTTAAAATATTTAAAAATCTTGTCAATAAATGATATTTAATTTGAAAACTAATAGATATCTCATTATACTCAGTAAGAATAATTGCAGTGAAATTTAGTTTAGTGCTATAATAACACAGAATGTTTTGTTTTCAAATAATTGAAACAATAAAAAATAAAGATTTCACTTTCATATAATCATTATATCTTATTTTAATAATAAAATAAACCTCCACAATAAAACAAAAGATGGGTAATCAATTTCTAATACATAACACGATGGTAATGAAATGAGCTATAATTTGAATAAAATCATTCTTCTCTTGATCGACTAAATGTGAAGAGCACATTTTATTAGCATCCCATTTCTCTCGGTCAGAAAGAGGGGCCCAATGAAAGGAGTATTAGGTTAATAACAGTCCCATTTTGTTCTACCATTTATTTTCTCCAAACAGAAAGCTATAATTTGACAGTCTTCCTGACCTTTGCAAACACAATTCCAAAGCAACTTTTTAGAAATGAAGCAAATTTCCCTGCCAATTTAAGTAGTAAAATTTTTGTGGGAAAAGAGATCTCCAAAGTGTGGGGTCCCTTTGTTTTGATTTGCCCCTATAAGAGCAAATGTCCCACTCAACTTTGAGTCTTCCTCAGACTTTTCATATCCTAATCGAAGAAAGTTTTGAGTGTTAAATCAGGGAGATATGTGCTAATTTGTAATTCCTGAAAAGAATGAGATGTCCTAAGAATTTATATAAATGTGTCTTAAGGCCGTTTTTGGTGGGGGAGAGAAGGGGATGGCAAGAATAAGATATCGTATTCCTATAATAAACATTTGGTAGTCTTTACGGTAGAATTTCTACCTTAACTATTCTAAACTTTACTTCTCATTAGCTTTCAGTTGCATATTCATCCTTTTCTCTGGGAAACTTATTTTGGTTCCTTATTGGGAAATGTATAAATGACTTGGTTAGGAGGATTTTACTCTAGCCCATGTTATTCTCAGCATATTTAAAATTTTATATTTTCTTGATTCATCTTCTTTCTTGGAAAACAAAACCCTGAAAATCAGAGGGCTAGAGAGATAGTGCAAGTGTTTTGGCACATTTCTTGCATATGTCCTTCCCCAGTTTGATCCTTGGCATCACATGGCCGCTGCCCACTGACCCCTGGACACTGCAAGTGCATTCCTGGAAGTCCAAAGTCTGCTGTGGTGACATAGGTAACTCTACCACAGCAGATCCTGAGCATCAAGACCTCCTGGGCCTTTGCTACACCTGTTTGGTCAAAAATGCCAAGATGCATAACTCACCTGAGTCTCTTGAGCTTTGCTTAGGAAAATCCACCCACCTAAAAACACAAAAACCCAAATAAATATCAGAATGGGGAAGAACAGATATTTTAGAGCTTGCTAAACTTGTATGCGACTTTGAGGCAATAATTAAAATTTGTAAGTTTCAGGTTTTTCTCTCTTTTAAATAAGCATAGGGCACCTACTTTACCAGATTGCTGTGAGATGCCTTGTTTAAATACAATAATATGTCTAGATTCCAACAGCTACAAAATAAACAGAAGTTCTTATGAAATTCAGAGTAAAAAGTCCCTCCCTTTGAAACATTCGGTGCTTCCAGGGCCGGAGTGATAGTATAGCAGGTAGGAATTTACTTGCATGTAGCCAACCTGGTTTTGATCCCTGGCATTCCATATGGTCCCCAAGCACTGTCAGGAATAGTTCATCAGTGATTTGCCAGGAGTAACCCCTGAGCCGTCACTGAAGTAACTCAAAAGAATATAAAAAATTCAAGCTTCTTCCATCTTTTCTCTTTTGTATCTTTGATATTTCTCTTGCTCCAGGTCTCTTCCACTTGGCTATTTATACATTAGGCCAGTCACTCTTCTCCCCTCAACCGTATGTCTGAACTGAATATCACTAAGCACCTTCTTTGACATCACAGCCACTTATTATCCCCGTATGTTGATTTGCAAATATCTAACTTGGCCACCACCTGAAATTCTTCTTGCACATACATCTCTTTCAACAGAACAAACTCTGGGAAAGACTGCCTTGTTGGGTGCTTTGTTATACCAGCTAAAGGTCTAGTGAGCAAACTGGAAAAAGGAAGAAAATATCCAGGTGATGAAATGTAGACAAGACCAACCAGATGCCCTTTTCTCTGAGCATGCTTCCTGTTTCAGGCCGAGCTGCCTCAGGGAGAAGACAGACTTTATTAGCAAAAGCTAAGATCAGAGTCTCAAATTTCTTGAACTGGATTATTCTATTTAATGAATCAAAGACCATATGGTAAGACTCAGAAAAGCTAAAATTTAAGTGTGCATACCACACACACATATACTATATATGTATACACACTGCACTCCAATTTTAAGGAAAACGGACATATTATTCACTTGTTACTTGTCTTCCCTATTGTTTATAGATTTGCTCGAGTGGGCACCAGTAATGTCTCCATTCATTGGGAATAAGGTCCATTATTGTTACTGGTTTTGGCATATAGAATACACCATGGGTAGATTGCAGCTCTGCCGTGGCTCTGGGTTCATCCCAGGGGCCCAGTCTTTTCTCTGTCAGACTATTCATCATCCAGGGACCACAGGGCAGTGCTCTGGGTGTAGACAAGCCCTATCTTCCACTTGCTGATGCAGCCAAGCACCACAGTCACACCTGCAAACACCTTGGGGAGCAGAGGACATATTATTTTTATTAATAGGGAGTTAAATCAGATAATCATGACACTATCAGACCAGTAAGTCTAGTTGCTTGTGGTCAGGAAAACACTTCTTTGACAGAAGTTTCAATTATGATGAACTATATATCTATATATCTATATATATATATATCTATATCTATATATATCTATATATGTATGTATATGTATATATGCATATATACTGTATATATAAATATATAAAGTATGCATATAGTTATATATATATATAAGCATACTCTCCCATTGTCTGAAAAAGCTTGCCTTCCAAGAGAGTTATCTATTCATCAAGATAGATAATTACTTCTAGAATGCAAAGGAATCCTAATGTCAATTCTTCAGATACTAAAGGTAGTGTAAAGGTCAACATTTTAATCAGTTGTTAGAAGCTGGGAAAGGCACAGTTTCTGGGGAGTCCTATGTAAAGAAAACACTGTGGAAACTTGGAGGAGCATAAAATAAGTGGAAAGATAGTACACAGTTAAAACACTTGCCTTTTATGCAGCCATACCCTAGATCATTCTCTGATGGCAAAGGTCGTCCCTCCAAGTGAAGCCCAGTGTGAGCCTGAAGTAGAGAACCTGACTTATGCCCTGAACACAGTCAGGTGAGGCCCATAAACCAGAAAAGAGCATGAGAAAGAAGTGAGATAACGACCGCTGACTTGCTAGACAAGAAAGACAGAGCATGCAGGAGAGGCAGAAGTGGCAGCGGGTCTCCGTATTCATGCGTGATTCCCAGGTTCTTCAGTATGTTCAAGAATGAAACTATTGAATAATAAAGATGCTCAGACTCAGAGTTGGAAAGTAGAAAAAGTTTATTGGAAAGTGGAAGGAATAGAAGCTCCCCAAGTGGGGAGAAACCTAGTATTGGAGTAAGTTAACTATGGCTCTTTTGTGGTGTTCTTATTGGAAAATCAGGTCTTTGTGTTACAGGGAATGCAGGGAAGTTAAAGATAAGGGTTTTCCTGCAGACCCTTTTTAAATGGAAATTCTAGCTCTTGGCGAATATAACAGATGTGGATCTAACAGATCTTTGTCTGCCCATTTGTCTTAGGTATTTCCCATTATCTGAGCTAAGCTCCGGGCAGAATTTTCTGATGGACAGTTGTTAACTCACTGTTTATCAGAAAAAGCCCAGGAATTTGCAGAAAGTAAAAAATGCATGATGGACCTGCCTCAAACAGGACTGAACACAGCATCTGGTGAGGGTAAACTGAGGCTTCCTCTTTCAACAGGATGTTGGCTTTTGGACAGGTCATGGAAGCAGCTCATGTGAAATGTAAAGAGAAGATACTTTCAGCCAAGGGCGTTGAGAGCAGAGACCAGCACACATACGGCTCATTATTCCAGCAACTGTTAGATCCCTGGACGGAGCCACATGTGGGAGCTTTAGCTCCCATCTGTGTTTCACATGGCCTGCAGTGTGAGGCTAACGCCCATGGCAGTATTCAGCAGGTGTCCTTTTTTCTGTGTATTCCAGCAAGGACACAGAGGAATGGGCGTGGGGGGAAGGGCACCCTGTCCGCTCAACCTCTCTGCTCTAAGCCTCAGAATAACACTCTTGCTCCTGTATAATCTCATTTCGTCATTCCCCACAATAGCTTTCAGCTTTCCAGGCAGACTTTATTATCCCCGTGTTTCAGATGGAAATCTGATACTCAAAGGATAGGCAGTGACAGCCAGCTCTGATTGGATTTCCTGTCTCATTTGCTTATTATTTCAGAGCTGTATCAGAAAAGAGATCTTTATATATTTTGGAGGGCAGAACTCTGAGATGTCCTTTAAGATATCTGGCTCCTGGTATCTTACATCTTACGGTATTTAATCAACCACTAATCTCAATGTTGCTGTGAATAAAGTTTGCAGGTAAAAAGAAAGTTCAAACCCGCTGATCCTAAGACAGAAAGATGATCTAGGTGGATCTGAATTAATCATATGGACAAAGAGTATGCTACCTGCACGGCAGAGCCTGGCAAGCTACCCGTGTTGTATTTGATATATATGCCAAATACCAGTAACAATTATAGACCTCATTCCGAATGGATTGAGTCTCTTTATGTTCCTGGAGCAAGCAGATGCCTTGGGCTCTACTTTAGCATGAGACAGGACATATGGAGATGTTACTGGGGCCCGCCGAAGCAAATCGATGATGAACGGGAAGACAGTGATACCCTTTAAATAGAAAGAGAGTATCTGAGACTGGTCAGAGAGAGACAGACAAATGCATTTTCATTAGCATAGAAGTTGGTGGTAATATGACTCAGGATAGCACATATGGCTTGCATATATGAGGCCCTGGGTTACATCCATGGCACTACAAGATATAAAACAATAAAACAAAATAAAAATAGTATAAACAAAACACCATCTTATCCATTTAATCTAGAAAACAGTATTCACATTGCGAGTTGGCCATGGGTTTGATCACATGTGAAGAAAGTAGTCAAAGCAAATTCTAGGTTTAAGAGCTATGTCTCATTGAAAGCCAGCAGAGAAATGGAATTTCTGCTCACAACTGTAAGGATATAGACTGTATCTTCCCAGTGAGCTTGGAAGAGGATTCTCAGACACAGGGGAACACTGTTGACCTGGCCAATACCATAATTTCTCCCAGATGAGAATGAATGCAGAACAGTCAGGAGATGGAGAGATAGTACAGAGGTTAAGGTCGTGTGTGCTGCCAATCCCAGTTCAATCCCTAGCATCACATGTAATCCTTGAACACAGAGCTAGGAATAAGACTAGAGTCCCACAGGATTTGGTATAAAAACCAAAACCAAAACTAAAAACCAAAGGAATAGAGAAGAGCATTCACTAACACTGTGCCCAGCCTGATCTGTAATAAGAACTATAGAAATTGGAGGGAATACCTTTATATCACTTGGAGCGGCTCACATTAGGACATTTGTTAACACAGGGAGTAATTGCATGTATGTTAGACTTTTCTTCTAGAGATAAAGATTCTGCAAACATTAGGGAAACTGTAGTAGTTTTGAAGAGCAAGGCTCTTCAGTCAAGTCTGACTTAGGAATCAGAGGGGTAAAGAGTTTTAGAAATCGTGGTATAAATCATAGAATTGATGATAATGGCAGACAGCAAATTTAAACCTTTCAAATTCATTCTTCATCTTCCTTTGTCTGTTTTTGGTCACAGTTGGCAGTGCTACTGCTTCTTGGCCTTTTGGCAATGCTGAGGGTTTATTCCTGGCTCTGGGCTCAGGGATTGTTCCTGGTGGGGTTCAGGGAAACATGCTGGAGATTGAGCCCAGATCAGCTGCGTGCAAGGCAATCAGCTTATCCCTGTAATATCTCTCTAGCCCCTTTATTCTTCATTTTCTTATCCTTTATTGTCAAAAATATTTGTTTATTATTGTTTTTTTTTTAATTGTGTTAGCAGTTTATAAGCCATGGCACTTGTGTAAGGTACTTGCTTTGCATGCAGTAGACCTGGGTTTGATCTCTTATATCACATCGAATACCCCAAACACAGCCAGAAGTGATCTCTAGCACAAACTAAGTTGTACAACTCTCCCCCCAAAACCCAATAAGCATGGTTTATATGAGTATATGTTTTTTTTGGTATACAATATCACACCTCTTCAAAGTTTGCATTACCGCAACTCAACCCACCGCCCCTGTTACTAAGATCCCTCACAACAGTTTATTGAACTCTCTCTTTCTTGGTCATCTTTTTTCCTGTCCCCTCTATGGGACATAGGTCTGTAATCTGAGTCCATGGGCTTCTGTTATTATGTTAAACAGCTGAAGTCAAACAAGAGAAATGTATTTTAGATAATATACTTGTATCAATGCTTTCTCCTATAGCACAGAGCAGTATATGTTAGATAATAAACTTGTTTTGATGCTGTCTCCTATTCAATTCTTTCTCCAATGCTTTCTCCTAATAAGACCCTTCGATCAAGAAGGTACTTATTATTAGGAACATAGTAATGTGTTATCAAGTTTCTGGCTTGTTAAAAGTATGAACAAATCAACATTCATGACCTTCCCATTTGAAAAGTTATGAATGGTAAAGCATTCCATAGATCTCCTACTAACCTGAAGAATTAAAGACGAGCAAGTAAAAACATTAAATAATTGAGTGAATGAGAACTATTAAAACCTTTTCCTAATTTTCTATGCTTTATTTAGCTCCATACAGATAGCACAACCACAATGCAGTTGGGTAGAGACACAGTTCATTTGATCAGTGGAGGAGACTTGTCTCAGATGGAAACACTGTGGATCTCAGTGATCACTCAAAGGCTTTCAGGGCATCCTCAAAGTACTGAAACCTTAAGACAGCACCTTATATCAATTTCATTTTTGAGCTTCTACAGGAGCTTATCAATATTCCTACAGAATGTTGGAAATAAACTGAGTCTCACTGTCAGAAGCATTGCTTTTCTAAAACAATGGCTGATGGCTTCGGTAGCTGTGGGGTGTAAGATAACAGCCCTGTTTGCCATTACAAACTAGTAGGAAGCTGTGAAGACAGGAAGAATACCCAGTTCTTGTCTGTAGACGAAAGGAAGCATATCTTTAGCAGTTATCTAGCCAAAAGACTGAGCAAGTGAACCGTGTCAGGTAACACAGGTCAAACTAAATCATTTCCAGAGTAACCTGTAGAGAAAGCTAAACAATGCTTGGGCAGACCAGATAATATAAAGAAATGCTGACTTAAATATGGCAATAAGACATGTGGAAAATATTTCGATGATTATCTAGTACAAGTCTTTCACTAATGAAGGTTAGAAATTTCTAGAAGTCAGGAGGGTATCATCAGCTTTTAGAGATTTAACCTAAAAAGACACAGTGTTAAATTTAAAGCCTTATTTAAGCCTTAAACTTAATTCTATATATTTGAAATGATTCATTTTCTCTGGCAGTGCACTTGCACATTTTAGTTTTGTACTTTGGCTGTAAAGTGCCTTGGGATGTGTTTGCATCAAAGGTGCTATAGAAGTTTATTTGTATTGTACTCAAAGTGAATGCATTCTCTCCAGATTGCAAGCGCAATCAATAAGATGAATGAGTTTCTTGAACTCATTTAGTGCCTTGTCTATAATAGTCCCATTACCAAGTCACCATGTAACTTGGCAACTTTTCATCAGGGTGGCCTTAGGTCTGAATAAGCAAGGAGAAAATATAACCACTTACTTTGGCACTTCATGGTACACTTGATGCTTTTGCCAGACTGTGATTGAAAGTCTTAGTGTATGCTCCTTTAACATGTCTTTTTAAAAAAAAACTCCCTTTAAAAACATTTTCGCATTATATTTGGACAACTTGTGGGTTTGAGAAAGGCAAGTTGGATTTAAAAGAAACTGCATTTGGACTCTAACCTTTAGCATTGCCTCTGTATTTCCAAAGCACTTAACTCTAGTCCCTTTTCTACCTAGACATTTTGTTCAATATTTAAGATGCCAAAAAGAATGGATTAGTTTAATTTGGTTCACTAGGAGTGTTTCTCCAGAAATTCAAAACTTTTCTTATATAAAAATTCAAGCCCAAAGATTCTCCTGCCATATGAAAAAATCAGCATGGAATTTACCCTGTGATTTGTGAGGGGTATCTAGATATCTGTAGGTCTAGCTGCACATAATCTATATGTGCATACATGTATACATATATGCACACATCATATATATGTACATATATATTTATACCTATCAACAGGATTTTGATGAACCAAATAATATGAGTATTATATACTCTGAGTATTATAACAATAGTCTGAGTATTATATATTATATACTATATAGTACTAGCTATATTTAAAGAGCTAGTTATTCTTGCAGTCAAATTTAGGTCATAACAGGGCTAATCATAATTTTTAGATGTTGAATGTAGAATAAACTTGGTTGGTCCATGGTATATTGTTTCAGGACACATAAAAGCCTAAAAGACTCTGCATCTGCCCTGGATTGCCTCCTGCAGGTCACTTTGTAGATAGGGGGGTAGTTTAAATGTGGCAGTTTATCTGACCATGTATTCTGTACTGGCTGGTATAAATATTCTCTCATGCTACCACAATCATCGTGGGACTAGCTAGATTTTATCAGCATATTTGCCTGGCCACATTGGATCTCTAAATAATTATACCAGAGAGAAATGCTGTTTGCCTCCAGGCAAGCCAGCATGTCTCCCTGATAACTCAAAGGCAATTAAAATACAAAACTACCATGAAGTAGACTAGACTCTTGTGAAGGCTTGGAGAAATATTTAACTGGCATTAGTATAGTCTTTGGTACAGAGGCATGCCATCTTAGAAACCCCCCTTCTCTACCCTATAGAGGCATTTCCAGGCAGATCTTGACTCAAAACATTAACATATAAAAGGGCCTAGGTGAGGTGCTGGGAGAAATTACCTGAGGGCATTTGACCATGCCTGCTTCCCATAATAACGGGAGGTCTAAGTTGCAGGGGTATAAAACTAGGCTGCTTCCTCTCTTGCTCTCTCTCTTTTTGAGCTCTCTTTTTGGGCTCTCTCTTTTGGGGCTCACACTCTTCTTGGGAGTCTTGTCTTTGTCTCCTCTTTACAGGGCCTTAACACATGGTGGCTGCCATCTTGGCCTACACTTGGCTGGGGTTTTAGCCTGAAATCCTAAGCACCGGTTTTTCCTATTGTTAATTTGTATGCCTGAACCTGTGATAAGTAAAGCACTTTAAAACCTGCACCGGATTCCTAAGTTTTCACTCATTCAATGCCGGTTTCGGAGGTAGAAGGGAACTTGCTTCCCGGCACTGTTGGGGACCCTGGCGGCGCCCCCGACAGTATATTGTTGATACATCTACAGAGTGACTACAAAAAAAATTTGATGGCCACAGAAACTATGACCTGGCCAGTTGAAAGGTATCTGCAATCTCCTTAAAACACATGCAAATTTTTTGTGTTTGTGAGAAAAATATGTTTTGTTTTGTTTTTAAGGAATAAGATACTTTGCTACAATCAAATTCTTAGAGAAATTCAATGAACTTAAATGATTACATAGTAATATTGTACATTTGTTTTGCTTTAGTAGTTTCTTGGTAGTTTCAGCCTTATTCCTGGCTCCACATTCAGGAGCCATTCGGGCAGGACTCAAAGGACCATATGTGGTTCAGGGATTAAACCTGGGCAGCTGAGTGTCATGTATGTGCTCTATTCACTGTACAGCCCTCTGTGTATTGTACACAATGAGATTATCACTTAATTATCATTTTGGCTAAGTATGATCACAGCTATAAATGTATTGTTTAAGAGATGAGATACCAGTCCTCCTCCTTTATCTTTCTCTTTCTTCCATCTTCCAACATTTACATCCATCTGCCTCTCTTTGCCTTCACAATCTTCTGGCGAACACAAAGTTACATCCTGATGTTTATCTGAAAATTTTCTCCATAGTTTGCAATCACATTTAGATCTCCATATCTGCATATACGAGCCTATAAGCAGATGCTTTTATTTATGGATGATTTTTTGCTAATTGTTAAAAAATGTGTGCCACTATTTAATTTTATTATTCAATAGTTTGCAGTAGAAATCTTCCTAAATTAAGTGGACCTAGAAACAAATGTATTTCTTTACTGGCTACGTGTTAATTAAGGTTTAGTCAGGACATCACTTATAGAATCATTCTTCCCCTTATTGGTGCTTCTCACTTTTTCCCTATGCCTTAGTGCATTGGTACAAACAACTCTTTAATAAACATTCTTGTACATTTGTTTTTTTTATTTAATTATCATCACACCGTGATTTACTAAGTTTTTCATAAATGCTGTTGTTTAGTTTTTTTAATTTTCGCTTATTTTTTGAGATCAATAAATGTTTTCTTAATTTTCTAAACTTTATTTAAATACCATGATTTGCAAAGTTGTTCACAGTTCAGTTATTTAAAGTATTCACTATTTCAACACTAGTCCCACCACCAATGTGCCATCTGCCACCAAAGACACTCGCTTCCCCCTCCCCATGCCTGCTCCTCCTTAGCAGGCACCAATTATGCTTATTACAACATATATTTCGGAATGGTATTTTATAGTCTGACCTTTCTACTGAGCTGTTATGTGCAAATTGGGCCACCTGTGTTATTGCTTTCACTTATTGAACTTATCAAACAGATAGGGCTACTCAACTTTTTAACAAAGATGTTTATGTTAATTTCT
Source organism: Cryptotis parvus (assembly GCA_021461705.1). Classification (NCBI taxonomy): domain Eukaryota; kingdom Metazoa; phylum Chordata; class Mammalia; order Eulipotyphla; family Soricidae; genus Cryptotis; species Cryptotis parvus. The sequence continues at coordinate 11,683 of JAJIBD010034799.1, forward strand.
TACAAATATTCCATTGTAAGAATTTATTCAACCCCAAACCCACCACCACTGCAACTGTGGACCACAATTAAATACAGTTATGTTAGGTATTAAATGTTCCAACATCAATCCCACCACTAGTGTGACCTTCCCTCCACCAGAACATTGCCACTTGTCACTTGTTTTCCCGTTGTTCATCGATTTGCTTGAGTGGGCACCGGTAATGTCCCCATTCATTGGGAATAAGGTCCATTATTGTTACTGTTTCTGGCATATAGAATACACCACGGATAGCTTGTCAGGCTCTGCCATGGCTTTTGGTTCATCTCAGGGGCCCAGACTTTTCTATGTCAGACCATCAACCATCCAGGGCCCACAGGAAGATCCCTGGGTGTAGACAAGCCTGTCTCCTGTCTGCCACCTGCTGATGCAGCGGGGGCACTGCAGCCATACCTGCAACATCTTGACGGGCAGGACATTAATCTTTATAAATGTTATATTTATATATTATTATAATTATATATTATTATATTAAATATTATTTATATTATTATCTCATCTTCTGTAGAGTCCTAGAAATAAAATTGAAAGGAAAAAGAGCATACACTAAATTTTATTTTATTTTTTAATCTTTCCAAATTTATTTTTCTTAAAGCACCATAAGTTACAAAGGTATTCATAGTTGGATTTTTGACATGTATTGTTCCATCACTGATCCTGCCACCGGTGTCAACTTCTGCCAACACTGTTTGCAGATTCCTTTCCTAACAACCCTCCCCAGCCAAATCCCAGCCTGCATCTTGACAGGCATTTTTTTTTCTTCTAAAATTGTGTTTAATTCCATCATTTAACAATATGGTAATTGCTAGATATATTCTTTGTAAAGGTATCAGTTTTTTTTTATTTTTTATTATACCACAGTGAAACATACAATTACAAAGGTGATCATAATTGGTTCTTGGTAATACAGTATACCAGCACCCATCCCTCCACCAGTGCCCCATTTCCACCACCAATGTACCCCCCCACCCCTCCTGCCCACCCCCATGCTGCCTTAATAGCAGGTACCCCAGTTTCTTCTCTTTCTCTCTCTGTCTCTCTCTCTGTCTCTGCATCTCTCGGCCTCTTATTTTACACATTGTGGCTAGCCCTGCAGGTATTTAGAGTTTATCACTTAAGTCTCTTTGTGTATATTCAATGGTGAGTCTTTTTTTTTTTTTTTTTTCAATGGTGAGTCTTAATCTGCCATTACCATTTCCCACATTTAGTAAAACACTGGTATCTATTTATGTCGTATTAATGAATGCAGTCATTCTATATCTGTCCTTTTCCTTCTGACTAATTTCACTCAGCATGATAGTCTCCATGTCCCTCCATTTGCAGGTAAATTTCATAATGTCATCTTTTCTGACAGCCGCATAGTATTCCATAGTGTAGACGAACCACAGTTTCCTTAGCCAGTCCTCTGTTCTCGGGCATTTAGGTTGTTTCCAGATTCTAGCTATAGTGACTAGCGCAGAGATGAATAAAGAAATACAGATAGTGTTTCTGCTATGTGTTTTTCGGTCTCTAGGGTATATTCCCAGGAGTGCTATTGCTGGATCAAATGGGAGCTCAATATCTAGTTTTCGGAGGAATGCCCATATTGTTTTCCAAAAGGGCTGGACCAGTCGGCACTCCCACCAACAGTGGATCAGATTGACAGGCATTTTTAAATGTGGTTATTAAAGTTTAGGTTTCATGATTTCATTGCTGTTGACTTTGTAGTTTGGATATTTAGCTCTATCTTTCCTTAACACCACTGATGTGCAGTAATTCCCTTGATCTCTGTCCCTGTTGCTTCTCATCTATTTCTTTACCCCCCTTCCCACCACTTTCTTTCTTTCTTTCTTTCTTTCTTTCTTTCTTTCTTTCTTTCTTTCTTTCTTTCTTTCTTTCTTTCTTTCTTTCTTTCTTTCTTTCTTTCTTTCTTTCTTTTCTTTCTTTCTTTCTTTCTTTCTTTCTTTCTTTCTTTCTTTCTTTCTTTCTTTCTTTCTTTCTTTCTTTCTTTCTTTCTTTCTTTCTTTCTTTCTTTCTTTCTTTCTTTCTTTCTTTCTTTTTTAAGCTTTTTGGTCACACCCAGCAATGCTCAGGGGTTTCTCCTGGCTCTCCACTCAGGAATTACTCCTAGCAGTGCTCGGGGAACATATGGGATGCCAGGGATCAAACCCAGGCCGGCAAGGGGCCAGCCGCATGCAAGGCATATGCCCTACCTGCTGGACTATCGCTCCCGCCCCAACCGCCACTTTATAACTTTATTTCTTTCCTTTTCCTCCCTAGACTCTGTGGCCACAGGTGACCTAGGCATCCCCCTTTAAACCACTGCATTTCCTCATCCATTTACTCAAGTACTACATATAAATGGAATCATCCTGCATACACTATTTTTTTCTTTTTGGGTCACACCTGGTGGTGCTCAAGGACGACCCCCTGGCTCTGCACTCAGGATTTACTTCTAGCAGTGCTTGGGGGACCATATGGAACGCCAGGGATTGAACCCAGGTTGGCCATGTGCAAGACAAATGCCCTACCCACTGTGCTATCACTCTGTCCCCATACACAAAATTACAATAAATGCAATCATATATAAAGATTTCCATAAGTATTATATGAGAATACACATTCACCTTCCTAGAGTAGGTTAAACCATTTTTAAATGGGAAGTGATGGGGGATGGGTGCTGGGGATGTTTAATCAAACACCGTATGATTAAATCCGAATATGAAAATCTTTGTAATTGTATATCTCACAGTCGTATAATAAAATATTTAAAAATTTCAAGTGCCTGCTTCAGCAGTACATATACTAAAACAATGTCCAAGTACATGGGGTCATTAGGTAATATTCTATTCATTCATTCATTCATTGCTGTTTTTTGGGTCACACCCAGTAATGCTTAGGGTTTCTCCTTGTTCTGCACTCAGGAATTACTCCTGGCACTGTTGAGGGCCCATGTGGGATGCTGGGGCTCGAACCCTAGTTGGCTGCGTCCAAGGCAAACACCCTACTTGCTGCTGTGCTGTCACTCTGGCCCCAGTAATATTTATCATTTTACTCAATTTAATTTAGTGTGCATGTTCTGACTACTAATAGGTTTAAATTCCTTTAAATAATTAAAATATCAGGAAGATTTAAAAATATTTTTTATTTTTTGTTCTTATATTTTGGGAACCACATCTAAGGGGACTGAAGTGCCACTCCTTACAGCGCTCAAGGGAATATGTAATGTCAGGGATCAAACCTGGTGTTCCAGTATGTGGGCAGGCTCTCAGCCCTTGAAGCCAGTTTCCTGACCCTAAAATTGCTTTATAAAAAAGAAGTTTTCTATTCACACTATTTGCCCTTTCTCTGGTGCTTTCCTTGTTCTTTTCATATTACATTATAAGATTTTACATATTATTGCCTAACCATTTAGCTACAACTTACAGAAAAATTTATCAAAATTATTCTTCAAATATTTTGATATTTTATGGCATCTTTTGATACAATTAAATATTTTTGAAAATGCAGTTTAACTTGCCTATCATTTGCTGGAATATAATAGCTCTGAATTTTCCCTGTACCTCTAAAGTGTATTGGTCACTAAATCTTTAGGATGAGATTCTTTGGAATCGTTATGGCAAATATTTGAAGAGTAGAAGTTTGGATATGAATACTTTGGAGCACTAGTACAGTGAGTAGGGTGTTTGCCGTGCATGCGGCCGACCTGGGTTCAAATCCCATATATCACTCAGAGCACTGCCAGGAATAATTCCTAATGCCCACCCCAGTTGTAACCCCTGAGCAACACTGAGTGTGACATAAAAAAGAAAAAAGGAAAAAAGGATCTTTGCTACTGACTTTGTACAAAAGCTTGACTCATTGGTTAAATGTGTTACTTTACTGATGGTTTAAAATTTTTTATTCTTGATTTGTTACCATACTCAAAATATTCCTATAAAATATTATGTGTGTAAGTGAAATATGTGAATGATGGCACAGTCCTGGCGGAGGACTTGAGATGCTGTGGTATCTGTGTTTGGTTCTTTCCTTCAACTGGCATTTTGGAAATCTCCTGAATATATATCATCATTTTTCTTCTTTTCCTGAGGTTATGCCTCCAAAAATTTCCAGTGTTTGCATCTGTTAGGTTTCTGGGGTTATAATTTAGCAAGTGTATTTAGTATCTTTCCTCTGGTATTTACTTAGGAATGTATGTGTATTGTGAGATAGCAGAAAACATTTTTAACTTCTTAAATACATACTTCTATAGACTAGCGTCTCTCCAACATATTGCTCCATTTCTTATTTATTCATTTAATAGCTTAAAACTGCAATATTTATCTGCAAACTTTTGTTGTTCTTGTTATAGTTCTTTGGATCCACTGGGCAATTTATATGAACATCTATATTACATTAGTAATAGAGAATTTTCTGCTCTTACCAAATGGCAATGTATGGGAACCATTGTGCAAAAACATGTTAAAAACAAGCATTGTTAGGTTAAATTTTCTCTGAGCAGATAGCCACTAAGAATTCAGTATAGCTCATTGCTATTATTATGATAATTGTTCAGTTTGGGACCAACACCCAGCGGTGCTCAGGAGATAGTTACTCCTACTGGGCCTCATTCCTGTCTCCATAATGATATTGTATCTGTCTCTCTTGAACTGAGTTTCTTTTCTTCTTGGAGCTACAGATACTAGATTTTTTTGCACTGTAATGGTATAATGCATTTTTTCTGTAACAAAGGAATAGAGCGGTTCTAAAAATGTATTTATTTATTTATTTATTTATTTATTTATTTGCTTTTTATTATTTTTTTTTGAGTCACACCCGGCAATGCTCAGGGGTTTCTCCTGGCTCTGCACTCAGGAATTACTCTTGGCGGTGCTCAGAGGACCATATGGGATGCCGGGATCGAACCTGGGCTGGCATGGGCCGGCCGCATGCAAGGCTAACACCCTACCCTGCTGGGCTATTGCTCCGCCCCCCTAAAATTTTATTTTTTAACCTTTGTCAAACAGAGCGTTGCTTTTGTTTTCTTTTTTTCTTCAAAATTTATTTAAGTTTTAAGGAAGCATGTAGTATTATGGACTTCTCTTCTTTACCCCCAGTATCTCTCCAAGGAAGGAATTCTTACAGACTATGGCCTGGGATCATCCTGTGAAAATGGTAGCAGAAGATTAATGCATCTTATTAAGTGCGATAATATATGAAAAATAATTAGCAAAAGGTCTAGTAGTAGTTAATGTTCACCTGACATTATCTCTTCATGTCCCTCTCCTATCCACCTTGCTCTAATATTTTTATTATTTTTATTTTTTAATTTTATTATACCACTGTGAAATACACAATTATAAAACTGTTCATGATTAGGTTTCAGTCACCCATCCCTCCACCAGTGCACATTTCCCTCTACCAATGTCCCCTGATTCTCTCCCCACTCCCCCACTTAGCCTCTTCTCTCTCCTCTATCTCTCTCTTTCTCTTTTTCTTTCTCTTTCTCTCTCTCTTTCCTCTTTCTCTCTCTTCCTTCTCTTATACATTGTGGCTTGCAGTACACACATTTAGAAATGATCATATAGATCTCTTTGCCTATATTCAGTTCTCAGTTCTAGGTTGGTATTATCATTTTCAACAATTGCTAGGACACTAGTCCCTTCTCTGTCTTAAATAACCTCTGACACACACATTTGCAGTAGATTCCACCCACTTATGTCACCCTATGTTATAGGGGTCCAATGGAAATGTTACTGGTGCCCACTCGAGCAAATTGATGAATAACGGATTCAAGTGATCAAGTGATCAAGTGATCCACCCAACCTTATAAGTCCTTATCTATGTTTTGCCTGGCCTTAGAAATTGATATCTTACTATTTTTTTTTAATATCCCACAAATAAATGCAGTCATTCTATATTTGTCCTTTTCCCTCTGGCTAATTTCACTTAGCATGATCCTCTCCATGTCCATCCATTTATAGGCAAAGTTCATGACTTCATTTTTTCCTAACAGCTGCATAGTATTCCATTGTGTAGATGTACCAAAGTTTCTTTATCCAGTCATCTGTTCTTGGACACTCTGGTTGTATACAGATTCTGGCTTTTGTGAATAGTGCTGCCATGAACATAAAAGCGCAGATGGTGTTTCTGCTGTGTGTGTTTTGGTCTCCTAAGGTATATTCCCAGGAGTGGTATGGCTGGGTCAAATGGGAGCTCAATTTCTAGTCTTTGGAGGAATGTCCATATTGTTTTCCAAAAGGCTACACCAGTCGACATTCCCACCAACAATGTATGAGTGTCCCCTTTCCCCCACATTCAGGCCAGCACTTGTTCTTCCTTCTTTTGGATATGTGCCAGTCTCTGTGGTGTGAGATGATATCTCATTGTTGTTTTGATTTGCATCTCTCTGATGATTAGTGATGATGAGCATTTTTTCATGTCTTTTGGCCATTTGAATTTCTTCCTTGTCAAAATTTCTGTTGATTTCTTCTACCCATTTTTTTTTTTTGATGGGGTTGGCTGTTTTCTTCTTGTAAAGTTCTACCAGTGCCTGATATTAACCCCTTATCAGATGGGTATTGGGTAAATATTCTTTCTCATTCTGTGAACTGTCTTTGCATCTTGGTCACTGTTTCCTTTGAGGTACAGAAGCTTTTTAGTTTCATGTAGTCCCATATGTTTATCTTTGCTTCTAGTTGCTTCATTAGTGGTATTTCATCTTTGAAGATGCCTTAAATTTCAATGTTGTGGGAGGTTTTTTTCCTATATTTATTTCAATGCACTTTATGGATTCAGGTCTGATGTTGAGAGCTTTAATCCATTTTGATCTGATTTTTTGCATGGTGTTAGGCAGAGGTCCAAATTCAGTTTTATACATGTCACTGCCCAGTTTTCCAGCACCACTTTTTGAAGAGGTTTTCCTTGCTCCATTTTGGACTCTTTCCACCTTTATCGAAGAATAAATGATATGTGTTTGAGGATGTATGTCTGGATACTCAACTCTATTCCATAGTTCCACAGGTATGTTTTTATTCCAATACCACACTGTTTTAATTACTACTGTTTTGTAGTACAATTTGAAGTTGGGAAAGGTGATGCCTTCCATTTTTCTTTTTCCCAAGGATTGCTTTAGCTATCCTTGGGTGTTTATTGTTCCATATGAATTTCAGGAGCATTTGGTCAATTTCTTTGAAGAATATCATGGGTATCCTTATAGAGACCACATTGAATCTGTACAAAGCTCTAGGGAGTATTACCATTTTGACAATGTTGATTCTCCCCATCCATGAGCAGGGAATGTGTTTCCATTTCATGTTCTCTTTTATTTCTTGAAGCAATGTCTTGTAGTTTTCTTTTGTACGGGTCCTTCACACACTTGGTTAAGCTGGTTCCTAGGTATTTGATTTTCTGTGGCACAATTGTGAATGGAATTGTTTTCTTAATATCCCTTTCTTCTCTTTTGTTATTTGTATATAGGAAAGCCATCAACTTTTGAGTATTGATTTTGTACCCTGCCACTCTACTATAAGTATCTATTGTTTCTAGTAGTTTTTTTGGTAGAGTTTAGGGTTTTCCAGGTATAATATCATGTCACCTGAGAATAATGATAGCTTGACTTCTTCCTTGTCTATCTGGATACCCCTAATGTCCTTTTCTTCTTGGTTGCTATGCTAGTACTTCCCGTACTATATTGAATAAAAGAGGTGAGAGAGGGCAACCTTGTCTTGTCCCTGATCTTAAGGGGAAGGCTTAAATTTTTCCCCATTTAGAATGATACTCTCTGTGGGCTTTGCTAACCACTAATTTCCTTTCCTCTTTTGTTGTAAAAATAAAAATATTTTGGTTAGCAAAAATAGTAATTGTATGGGTCTTTTGCAAAAACAAAATGATGCAATGCAGATTTTCAGAGAGGATGGATACCTGTAATAGGCATGGGTACATCGGACTCAGAATGATTTTAATTGAATTTATGACTAAATGAATTAGTCTTTCTAATGAGACACAGAAATGGGCCTACTGAACAATTGGGGAAAACAGGTTAGATAAGTACATTTCTCTGTTGGGGAGGCATATGTCCATTGAAGAGGTGGAGATTTTGTCTACTCTACCATATTTCTTTTCAGCTCCTGCACTGAGTTACACTAGTTGTTCATCATGACCAGTCAAGATTTTGAGTATTGTCAAGTCAGTTCCAGGTATGATGTTGATGGAATATTGATACTGAAATATTAAGGCTTTAGGTTTAAACAAATAAACAAAATATTGGGAATGGTAGTGGACGACATTCCAGACATTTTCAATCTAAAAGGAATATGCTATGAAGGAAAGACAGCTACCTTACAACCTAGGCATATAAATGCAGCAGTTTTTTAAAGAAAATATGCACAGTACACATTGCACATTTTCTGCTACATTTCTCAGTCTTTGAGTGCAAGAAGAGCTTCTGTATTGTGACCTCAATACCAAGTATAATTTATTCAGTTATATAGTTGTGACTTCAATTATGTGATTAATTAATATAAATGGTAATGATTAATGCTATATATATTGCATTAATCTTATATATGATTACATATCCATATGTAAAATCCATATGTATACATAGAGTATCATGAAGGAACAAAAATATTCATCCCATAGACATCTATCTGCTAAAATTACAGACCAATAACCAGAAAGACTTCATTTCTAGCCAAGTAACAAGTTGCTTTAGTTCTGCAACCTCTTCAAAACCTTAATAAATATGTATGTGGTTTTAAATGAGCCATAAAATTATAGCTTGTAATTTAAAATGGAAAACATCACTTATTTTGTCCTTTGACGAATCAAAAGATAAGGGACTTGAAGCATCCAAAATGATGTTCTTACATAAATGGCCTTTTATTGAATTTATGAAATAATTTATATTTAAAGCAGTGGAGGCTCTCCCCACCAGGTGCGTTCCCACGGCGGGCAGCCCCCGAGGCACCCCCTTTCCCCGCATAAAGGGCTGTAACTTTGAGAAGGGGACCAAATCACACCCAGCTTCTTCGGACTGCTCTCCTGACATCATCCACCCCGACGCCCAGCAGCTCCCCACTCTTAGTGTGTAAAGGACCTATACAAAAGTAAACTATAAGACACTGATTCAAGAAATAAAAGAGGACACGAGGAAATGGAAACACATTCCCTGCTCATGGATGGGGGAGAATTAACATTGTCAAGATGGGAATACTCCCTAGAGTTTTGTAGAGATTCAATGCGGTTCCTATAAGGATACCCATGACATTCTTTAAAAGAAATTGACCAAACACTCCTGAAATTCATATGGAATAATAAACCCCCACAGATAGCTAAAGCAATCCTTGGGAAAAAGAAGAAGGGAGGCATCACCTTTCCCAACCTCAAACTGTACTACAAAGCAGCAGTAATAAAAACAGCATGGTACTGGAATAAAAACAGACCTGTGGATCTATTGAATAGAGTTCAGTATTCCGACACCCACTCTCAAAGACACGATCAGTTAATCTTTGATAAAGGTGCAAAGAGTTCAAACTGGAGTAAGGGAAAGCCTCTTCAACCTCTTCAAGTGGTGCTGGGAAAACTGGACAGCTACATGTAACAAAATAAATTTGAACCTGTGTCTAACACCTTGCACAAAAATCAGATCAAAATGGATTAAAGATCTCAATACCAGACCTGAATCCATAAAGAACATTGAAGAAAATATAGGAAAAACCCTCCATGACATTGAAGCTAAAGACATCTTCAAAGGTGAAACACCATTAACAAAGCAACTAGAAGAAAAGATAAACATATGGGACTACATGAAACTAAAGAGCTTCAGCACCTCAAAAGAAACAGTGACTAATATACAAAGGCAGTCCACAGAATAGGAAAGAATATTCACCCAATACCCATCTGATAAGGGGTTAATATCCAGGATATATCAGGCACTGGTACAGCTATATAAGAAGAAAACAGCCAACCCCATAAAAAAATGGGGGAGAAGAGATGAACAGAAACTTTGACAAGGAAGAAATTCGAATGGCCAAAAAGGCATATGAAAAAATGCTCATCATCACTAATCATCAGAGAGATGCAAATCAAAAACAATGAGATATCACCTCACACCACAGAGACTGGTCCCATATCCAAAAGGGTAAAAGCAACAAGTGCTGGTGTGGATGCGGGAAAAAGGGGACTCTCATACAATGTTGGTGGGAATGTCGACTTTTACAACCTTTCTGGAAAACAATATGGACATTCCTCCAAAGACTAGAAATTGGGCTCCCTTTTGACCCAGCCATACCACTCCTGGGAATATACCCTGGGATGCCAAAAACACACAGCAGAAACACAATCCCTGCACTTTTATTTTCATAGCAGCACTATTCACAATAGCCAGAACCTGGAAACAACCAGTATGCCCGAGAACTGATGACTGGATAAAGAAATTGTGGTACATCTACACAATGGAATACTATCAGCTGTTAGGAAAAATGAAGTTATGAAATTTTCCTATAAATGGATGAACATGGAAAGGATCATGTTGAGTGAAATTAGTCAGAAGGAAAGAGAGAGACATAGAATGACTGCATTTATTTGTATGACATAAATATATCAGGTGTTCTTACCAAAATTGGAAATTACCACAAACATGAGGGAGTCAGAGGTTAGGTAAGACAGAGAAGGGAACATGTGTGAATAAATGTCGAAAGGGCTGATACCAACCTAGAACTGAGCATTAAATACAGGCAAAACTAATGCACATGATGGCTTCCAAGTGTATGTAGTGCAACCCACAATGTGTAGGAGAGAAGGAGGGAGAAAGAGGGAGAAAGAAAAGAGATAAAGAACCTGCCATTTAGGCAGGCTATGGGAGGGGGAGGGAATTGGGGACATTGGTGGTGGGAAATGGGCACTGGTGGAGGGTGGGTGCTGGAACACTATGTGACCGAAACCCCCAAACATGAACAATGTTGTAATTGTATATCTCACGGCGCCATAATAAAATGTTTAATTAAAAAAAAATAAAAAGAAAGAAAAGCAGTGGCAATTTTTGTTTTACCTATACTATACAAATAAACTTTCCCAAAATGGGCCATGTTATTAAAAATGAAACAACGAAATGGATTAGACAATATTGATGGGAGAAAACTCTGAGACATGATCAGTAGAACTAGGAACTGAGAAGGCTAAAGGGGTCAGAGGAAAGGACTATGGGACATTGGTGGATGGACTCTGCACTGACGGTGAGACTGCTGGTGTACCCCTATAGTATAAAGCAACAGTTGTAGCACTTTCTTTTTTTTTTTCTTTTTTGGGTCACACCCGGCATTGCTCAGGGGTTTCTCCTGGCTCTGCACTCAGGAATTACTCCTGGTGGTGCTCGGGGGACCATAGGGGATGCCAGGGATCGAACTCATGCCGGCACAGGCTGGCCACATGCAAGGCAAACACCCTATCCGCTGGACTATCGCCCGGCCCCAGCTGTAGCATTTTCATAAGCTAAGATACCTCAATAAAAACTGATTTGGGGAAAAAAATGAAGGCTGCAAATAGGGCATAAAATTGCATAGCTCTGCTAATAAATTTGAATGACAGTAAAATAACATGTTGGGGGAAATATAACCTATTGTAGGCCAAAGGGTATAAGAAAAATGTGTTCATTATTTATTGTCAAAGAAGTGCAAAACAAAAAATGTAATGTCACATTATAGGTGTAATGTCACCTGCGAGAAAAGGAGCAGAAATAACAAGTGCTGCTGAGGTTATATAAAAAAAAGAAGCCCTTGAAATTTATTATGGTAGGAATATAAAGTGGTTCAATTTCTTTGGAAATCGAATATGTAAATTTCTCAAGAGACTAAAAAATAGTTACCATGTATTCTAGCAATTTCAATCCTATATTACTCGCTAAGTACTATAACCACACTAATTCCAAAAAATGTGTACATTTGAAAGGATATCTCATGCATAGCTCTGCATTGAACCTATGTTCAATGTGGTGCTATTTACAGATCAAGATCTGGAAGGATAAGCGGATAAAAACATTACACAGTGAAATGCTAAATACAAAACAGTGAAAACTTGCCGCTTGTGGCATGAATGGAATTGGAAGATCTTATGCTAAAAGGCATGACAGAAGGAGCAAGGCAAGTACTGGATTATCTTACTGATAAATGAAAAACAAGAGAACAAGTAAAAATAACCGATGGTAACTCTTGCATTTGGACCCCAGAGACAGCTGAGGTCACAAAGGGTGTCCGTCCCCTCTTAGACGTTGGTGGAGGAGCTGCAGCATAGTGGTAATGGGTATGTTCTGGCAACTTGAAGGACTGCTGAAAAATGTGCAATGATGCAAACTTACTGTACTTCAATAAATAAAAGGCAAACAAATTAAAACCAAATCTTAAAGTAATCTATTACATTTAATTTGAGCTTTGTTTATT
>JAJIBD010034800.1:0-23182 GCA_021461705.1 Cryptotis parvus
GAGAGATGGTGCTGGCGCTCAGAGATGTGATAAATGCTACTGAAATCTGGCAAAAAAAATTTTGATGTTACGTAGTTTTACCATGGTTAAAAAAAGATCAACCGTTAATCTCATGCAATGGAAAAATCGCACCTCAATTCAGAAATGTTTTCGGCTTAAATTCTTTTTGAAAAATTGTCCTCCTTTTTAAGATCAAAGAAATTGAAAATAATGTAAGCATCTGCAGAGTTGGCTAAATGCGAGGGTTCTTTGGGCATATGGCTATAAATCATTTGATGTCGATCTGAAACAAATACAAGGTCCCATGTCAGTGATATCACTATTAAAGAAGGAATTTAGCAGTGTAATTGGGGGGGCTAGGGCAGATGTTAATGGCTGTGGTGGGCTGCCTTTATTTCTATTCTGAGAATAAGGGCAGTTAAGGGAACCACTAGGTGCAGCTGGGGTGCAGGCACATCCGTGGCCCCGTCTATGACCAAGGCTGGACCCAGCCGAGATTTCCCCACCATCAGGAGGCAGCTGGTGGTCACAGGGAACGCAGGATGAAGGGACCAAAGTCAGCGGGGCCGCCAGGGGACACAGGCTGCGGTGCCCAGGGTCAAGGCATCCAGGGCGCCCAAGAACCGCCCGTTTAATGCCCCTGATGCTCCACCCCGGGCCAGCATTGGTGCTCAGGGGATCCAAAATATGTCATCACGTGCTTAAGTGACCCTGCACGCAGCCGGAACGGGACCTCCACAAACCGAGGAGCAGAAGTAGCGCGCGTCTATGGGGCCGGAGCATCAGCACAGAGGCCCCGTCTGCACGTGGCCAATCCAGGTTTGATTCCCAGCATCCAGAGGAGCGCAGCCCCGCGGAGCTGATCCCCTGAGCGCCGGGCCCAGGAACAAGTCCTGAGCGTTCCCGGTGTGGCCCCAAAACAAACTGCCCGTGCTCGGTCGCTGGGGACGGACAAGGACCGTCGGGCCTGGGAGCGAGTGCTGCAGCCCCCTCCGGTGGCACCCACCGGCTCTGCTCCTGGGAGCCGGCCAGGCCCTCGCCTACCCCATCCCCAGAACTTCATGTCTGGTGGCTCCTGGCCTTCAGCCATCCCAGTGTCCCCAGGTGAAGTGGGAAACGCCTCACAGACGTGTCACCTGGGCGTCGGCTCGGCAGCTGGGCACCTGCATTCCTTCTTCTCTGAATCCACCCTGGGCACCCGCCACGGCCCCACACCCCCAGAGCACTGGGGCCGCCACCCTGCTTTGCGTCCGGCTTCAGAGGGGGCACCTGTCTCCCCACTAGCCCGAGCCGTTGTGAGCCAGGCCCCCACTTCCGGGAGGGGCATCTTGGCAGGAACATCCCCAGTTTCAGACAAAGAAAACCAAGGCTCGGAGGCAAAGTTCCTGTAACCCCAGGCAGCATGAACAGGGCTCCATGGGCCGGGGCAGCGGAGTCTGATGCGCAGAACAGAAACATCGCAAGAACAGAGCTCTGGTGGGGGGCCGGGACCCTGGTGCCACACATGATGCTTGGTGTCAGAGCCCTGACAGCGGTGGTCTTGGCCGTCCAAAGGTGAGGCGGGCGGGGCACCCAGTGCTCCCCGCTGTCTGCATTCGGGCCCGGGGCACCCTGGGAGCACCCTGGGGCATAGGAGTGGCCTTTTGCTCTCCTCAGACGCTCGGAGGCAGGCCCGGAGCCCTCCCCTTCTGCCCTCTCCCTTGCACCTGCTACCGCGAAAGTCTCACCTTCCACACGGAAGCATCAAGAACCAGAGAGTCGGACTCGCCGGGTCCAGGCTCCCCACAGCCAAGCTCACACGCCCCCGAGCTGTCTGAGTCATTTCCTTCTCCCAGGAAGCGTGTGATGTGGCGAGGCAGCCACACCGTTATGCCCGGGAAACTGAGGCTGGAGAACTGAAAGGCCCAGAGCTCAGCCTGAAGGTGGCAGAGCGGGGACACGAGCTCGGGTCAGCAGCATCTGTGACTCCTGCTCTGGCTACAACCTTTCTCTTTCTGGAACCTTCCACCGTGGGCTCTACATGCAGGGATCTCAGCTGCATCCCCGCTTCCAGGACACACACGTAGCGCATGCACCTTGCCTTCACACACACACACACACACACACACACACACACACACACGCTTTCCCCCTTCCCTAAGCAGCCACACCTTTCCCTGCAGAGATCACAGAACCAGGCCCATCCCTGGACCCGGGGGTGCTGGGGGTTACTCCTGGCTGTGTACTCAGGGAGTTACTCCAGGCAGTGCCCAGGGGACCCTATGGGATACCGGACTCAGACCCAGTCTGCTGCATACCAAAGGCAAATGCCCTCCCGCGGTGCTATGGCTCTGGCCCTCTGCTGTTATTCCTGAGACTGCCAGAGGCTCCCAGGGGGCTTTTCTTGTGTAAATGCAGATTCCGGTGGTTCAGCAGGTCTGGGGTGCGGCCTGGGGTTCTGCATTTCTCTCAGGTCCATATTTCGGGTCCGTGGGTGGCTTCAGGTACCTCACCCTGATCTGCTGGGACCCTCCTTCCTCACCGCGAGCTCCGAGGCTCAGGGCTGCATTTGTCCCGGGCACGCAGAGGGGGTGCCCCCTCATTGGGGGCGGCGGGCGAACCCCATCTCCTACACTTATTAACATGTTGCCCTTGTTCACGATCCGCCGAGAGCTCCCCTGCTAATTCCCAGGGGTGCACTTACAGCCAGCAGGCTTTATTTATTCATTTATCTTGCTCTCCCTCTCCTTCTCCTTCCTCGCTGGCTGGAATCTACAATTCCGTTTCCAGGTGGCCTTGCAGAAGGACGCAAAAAGTCTGCACCCCTAATTAAAAAAGAAAAAAGCCAGCTGCCTCGTGGCCCCCTCTCTCGTGCCAGGCGCGCTGTGGGGCTCAGGTCCAGAGCGCTGGAGATGCAGACCCTTGGCTACAGGAAGCAGGCCTGGGGTCAGCGACCCATCAGCTTTGCAGAGCTGAGCCGGCAGTTAGGGGCTGGGGCCGGGTGGGGGTGGCGCCTTGGGCTGTCGTGAGGGCGCCCCCTGGTGGCCAGTTGAACTTTTGTGCCTGGGCTGGACTCCCTTGAACCGTTTCCTGCAGCTGCCTCTGAGAACTAGAGGGGCGGGACTTGGCGTCCTCACGGCTGGACTCCCGCCAAGAAGGTGGTCCAGGGACCCCACTGGGGCAGCAACAACAAGCTGGTGGCAGATCTGTCTCCGGAGCACTGGGGTTCACTGGGTGGCCCCCACCAGCACTTGCTCCATGGCTCACTTTCCAGCAGAAGAAACAAGCCCCCGGGGACACACACAGGGACACGGCGAGGGACACACCGGGGGACACACCAGGGGACACACACAGGGACACAGCGAGGGACACACCGGGGGCACAGCGAGGGACACACGGGGACACAGCGAGGACACACCGGGGACACACACACACACACACACACACATACACGGGCTTCTGCTGCCTCCTCCATGGGTGCCCTGTGCCAAAGGCAGTCTCTGTTAATCCCTAAAAGGGGATTAGGACGGTGCCCCCAGGACACGCCCCCAGAGGTGACAGATGGGACCTGGCGGGGACTGTCTCTGCAGTCCTTGGGGCCTGGGCGGGCCCGTCAGGTGGAAGCCCCTCCAGCTGCTGGGGACCCCTCCGCCCCATTCTCTAATCTGGGCCAGCTCTGCTGCGGCTCCCCACCGCAGGTGGGGGAGCCCCACCTTTGGGACGTGGAGATGTCCCCGTTTTCCCAAGAGGAAGGGAACTAACAGCTCCCCCAGGGGCCCAGCCCCTCCCGCTGCCAGGACCTGGGCTGAGCCTCAGCTGGGCAGGGGGGTGACCTCTGGCTGGCAGCTGCCCGGGGTTCTGGCGCGCCCGGGGCTGGGAGGAACAGCCCCCGAGGCTCCCTGGCTCCAGCTGTCCCGCCAGCACTGGAGAGCAGGCACTGAGCCCACATGGGCCTGCCCCCTGCCCTGACCCGAAGGGCTTGTGCCCCCAGCCAGCGATGCCTGGTGCCTCCTTCCCGCCTCCCGCCGGCACTCCGCGCAGTGCGGCCCCAGCACTGATGTCGCAGCGGGCACCGTGGCCCCCGCTCTCTGCTCTGTGGCACAACTGAAGCCCCCATCCAGTGCACCCATAGACTCCCTGTCAGCTCCTGCAGGCCCTTCTGTCCAGTTTAGCTGGACACCCTGACCGGGCTTCATCTCTTCCAGGTGCAGTTTGGGGCTGGGTTTCTGTGACAAGTGACGGAGGCCCACAGGCCACTGCTCTGAGCCATCAGCTTTGCAGAGCTGAGGGGGCAGTTAGGGGCGGGGGTGCCCCGTATGACCGGCTCCCTCCCTCCTTCACTGCCACTGGCCATGCCAGGCTCCGCCCACACTGCTGCCGTACCCCCTCAATGCTGCTGGGACGCAATGGCACAGCCCAGCCCTAGGGCCCAGGAGCACAGTGGGCAGGCGGCACAGTGGGGGCGGGAGGACGCCTGTCCAACCTGTCCAACCCCTGCCCGTTTTGCCAGTGGCCACAGCAGCGTGCGGTGAGGCTAGACTGGCCTCCCCACTCTATCCCGTGCAAATGCTCTGCAGCTCTCGAACCACGTGGCACTGGGCACGCCTGGCGGCAGGGAGGGAGGCGGGAGGGCGGGAGGGTCACTCCCTTCAGTGCAGGCGCAGGTGGAGTCACATGCCAGCCTGCATGGCCAGGTCCACTGGTGGCCCCTGCCACCCCCACCCCCGAGTGTTGGGGCACGGCGTGGTGCTGACACATCCCCAAGCGCTTGGAGGAGCAGCTCCCCACCACGCAGTGGTCGAGTCCCCACCCCTGGCCCCGCGGCGTAGCCTGACTTACGTGGGAGCAGAACCTCTCCGGGGGTCCCGCGCGTGATGCCCGGGGGCTCCACCTTCACCTTGACGTAGTCCTTCAGGCGCATCACCTTGGGCTGGCAGGCATAGAACTCCCATGTGGGGCCTCGTCCGTGGTCACCCAGGACTTGCAGATGTCGTAGTCGGCAGCGGCCGGGGGAGCCAGTGCAGGAGGAAGGCGAGCAGGGGCTGCATGGCTGCGGGTGGGGGGCACTGGCGGCCTGAGCATGGAAGGAGCACGTGGACCGGTGACACGGAGGCCAGCTGTCCGGTGGGCGCGGCCGGGTCACGGACGCACAGGGAAGCGGTTTTTCTCCAGCAGGCGGGAGGGACGCTCAGGAGTCAGCCTTTCTCAGGCCGCTGCTGGACACAGCCCCGCGTGGCCCCTCGTGCCGGGCGCTGACCTTGCCATGGCTCCGCCCCCGAGGCGCAGCACATCCGATCAGGGCCAGCTCTCAAATTGTGACAGTGGATGGAAATGGGATAGGAAGGGACTCCACGGGGACCGGGCAGGGGCCGGATCCGTTGACTTTAATGTTTGTCCGTCCAATCAGTCCAGGACTTGCTCGGGCCTTAATGTGCTCAGCTCAGGTGCGGCCGTGCCCTCTGGCCTGCAGGGAAGAGAGAAAATACAATCAGGAGAGTGGGGGCTGCGAACAGGGCCGCGGAGGCGGGCTTGGCATCCCGGCCAACAAAGCGGGTTCTCTTTCTTAGGGGTTCACAAAGTGAGGAAGATGATTGTCACTTTCATGGATGGAGATAAAGAACAGGTGTGAACTAGAGCCAGCTCACTTGCCTCTGCGGGGTGGGGTGCTGACCTTGGCGGGGAGCCAGCAGCGACTTAGGATGAAGCTCTTGAAGCTCCCGGGGGTCCAGCTCGTCTCATAGTAGCTGGGAGGGGCCTGGCAGCTCATTGACAGCAACACCTGCAACAAATTAAAAAGAGGAGCTGGGTAAGGACAGGGAGGACAAAAAAGCTCACTGGCAGAATGCGCAGAAAACCCAGGTAGCATTAGCAAAGTCTCCCAAGGAAACGGGATTATTTTGATGAATACTGGAGCTGCACATTTGGAGACAGGGCACAGGAAGAAAGAATGGGGGGGCGTGAGGTCAGCAGATGTGACCCTGTGGGGTCAGTGGCTTCCAAACATGCGTCAAGAGTCAAGATTTAATGGTTGGCTTTAAAATACCACCGGGAACAAGCCCAAATGTCAAAGTCGTTAGCATGCTGGGACAAGGTGAGCGGGTGTGCGCTGGGGTTAAACGGGGGGCCACAGGGGGCCTGAGCCACGCCCCTCCCAGCGCTCTGTGAGTTTCCACCCCGGGCTGCCGCAGGAGTGAGAGCAGCCAGCTCGGTCCAGGCCCCGTCAGAGCCAGACCGCTTGGGGCCTGGGTCACTGCTGTGATCAGCGTGTCCCTGGGTTGCGGGACCAGCAGGAGAGAGAAGCAGGATGACCGTCGCCGCAGTGGGGGGAACCTGGAGGTGTGGCGATTCACACACACACACCCAGACAGCGCCCGAGTCTCGCCAGCGTGAGAGTCCGGCCAAAACCACTCGCCAGTGGGGCAGAGGTGACATGAGCCAGAGCAGAAGCACCTGGGCTAGGAACTGTCCCTGCCAGGCCTGGCCCGGTGCTCACCTCGGCCTGGCCTCACGAACCAGAGGGTTCCCCAAGAGCTCACAACATTTCCGCAAAACCGCATTCTTCACCCAGACAGCCTTGCTCCCACTCCGGCCCAGGAGTGCTGGCCGAGGGCCTCCCGGTGGCCTCTGTTCCCCAGGAGAAGCAGCCCCCAGGCCAGGGATCATAAACCTGCTTAAGGCTGCAGCCCCGCCCTCTCCCCGCTGGAGGTCCCTGATGGAGACCTGAGGGAAACCACCACTCTCCCTCCCCAGCCCGGCTGCGAGTGAAACCTGTTTCAACGTCTGCCCAGCCTTGAACACGCGCTCCTTGCTAGAAAACTCCCAGAAAGAGCCGCCTGGAGACTATTTTTACAATCTGAGAAAATGTAGTAAAAATAAAATAGCGGCCAGCAAAGGTTTTGGATGCCTCTCCTGGAGCTTTCTCTGTGCAGCCCAGAAAACAGCACGTTCCTAATTAATTCTCCCAGCCCGGACTCCCAACTGTTCCTAACAGGTAGGGAGCTCCCAGGCTCGGGACAGCGGGGGCCACCTAGGTTCCAGCGGCCGCTGCCTTCACCTGCCCTGGCGGCCACGCATCCCCGCTCCAGGCTGGCACTGGGGGCAGCAGGCCAGGCTGGGGTGAGCAGGACGGAATCGCAAATCTATTCATCGCTTCGCAGTTCCACGGCTTAAAAGCCAAGATTCCCTGGAAAAATGGAGGGGGTGGGGTGTGGCCGACAACACTGAAATCTGGTGGGGAAATAAATGTGTTTACAGCTAGTCAATCAATTGGGCGTTGCTGGCATGGCACGAGGGGCTGTGATTCCAGCACTCCAGCACTACTACGGGCTTCTGCCAAAAAAGAAAAAAAACACCAACAAAAATACGAGTGGGGGGGTGGGGTTCAGGCGCCAGAGTCTGGGAATAACAGGCGGAAAAACGGGAATGAGGAGGCCGCAGGGATTTGTCAGAGCGGCCGGATCCCCGCGGATCGCTTTCTCCTTGGAAAATAAATCTTCACCTGATATTATTAAGAAACTGCCGCTCCCAGAAACAAATAGAATCAATCCGCTTTATTTTCTTTTCACAGTCCTCGGGAACCCGGTGTGTGCGTGTGGGGGTGCTGATGGTCAGGAGTATTAAACCCCGAAAATTAGATTTCACCAGGATTTCTGAACTCGGGTTTCTGTCTTATTGAATTAGCGCCTCTCGGAGCTTGGCTGGGCCAGCGAGCTGCAGCTCCCGAGTTACGGCTGCGCCCCTCGCGTCCTGGGAAACTTGACGCGACGCGGAGGAGGTGCGGGGGCCCTGGGCGAAGGCGGCGCGGGGTCAGGGGGCTACTCTCGGGGTCCCCGGACCCGCGCCTCGGTCGCGACGCCTTCCTCGCCCGAACACCCGGGGAGCAGGATCTGTGTGAGGGGTAAGAGGTGCGGGGAGGCGGGGGCAGGAGGGGGCGCGGAGCCCCCGCCGGGGGTCACCTTCCCGCGCCTGCCCCGCGCCCCCCACAACACCGGTCCGGCGCTCCGGGCTTCCAAGGTGCCTGGGAGCTCCCCCATTCTGAAGCTGTTTCCGCTCCCAGCGCCCCCCCCAACGCCTTCTCCGCGGTCGGACGGGGAGCCCCCGAAAAGTTGGGCTCGAGGCTCCAGGGCGGAGACAGCGGCCGGACCGCGGGGTTCGGCAGCGCGGGGCGCGGCAGGCGGGCAGGGGTCGGGCTGGCTCCGCGCCCGCTGAGCCGATTCCGCAGCGGCTCCGGGGTTTGTCTCCAAGTTGAGCACAAGCCCCCGATTAATCGCTGTGAAATGAGGGCCGGGCCGGCGGCTGCGCCTCGCTGAGGAGCGAGTGAGCGCCCGGGAAATGTTGCCTCGTCGCCGCCCCCGGCCCCCGTGCGGTGGCCAGCGGGACCCGCGGCCGCCGCGACTCGCAACTCACTCGGGCACCTCGGTTCCCCTCCGCGCTCTTCCCGCCTTCCCGCCGCGCCCTCCGGCTCCCGAGCCACTCGTAGGCCCCCGCCAGCCCGTCGCCGCGCCCCCTCCCCGGGCACCCACCCCTGCCCGGGCGGCTAGAAGTTTGCAGCGCGGCGGGCGCGGAGCGTCCCGAGCGGCTCCCACTTACCCGGTCCCGGGCCGGGCAGGGGCCGCCGGGGCGCCGGGGCGGTCTCGTCTAGTGGGGGTGGCGGCGCGGCGGGAGCGCGGCCGAGTCTCCGCTTCACCCGCACGGCGAGGCGTCCCCGCAGCCTCCACCCATCCCCGCCGCCGCACACGCGCGCACGCAGGACGGGGCGCGGAGCCCTGTGCGGGGAGCGGGCGGGGAAGCCCCGCGACTCCCCGGCTGCGGCAGCCCGAGGCGCCCCCTGTCGGCCGGCGCCCCGGCCTCGCTGCCAGCCGCCGCCGCCGCCCAGGAACTTTTGCATCCACGGCCGGTGCGGCTGAGCTCGGGCCGGGCGGCCCCGGGCAGCGAAGGCGGCGGGCGAGGCTGCAGCGCGGGCGCCGGGGCGCTGCCCGGGGCGCAGGGCCGGGAGCAGGGCCGAAGCGCCGCCGCGGGCTCGGGCGGGCGCCGGGCGGGGGGCAAGGCCGGCGGGCTGCGGCCGGGCGGCTCCGGCCGCCGGCTCAGATCGCGGCCCGGGTGCCCTGCGACCGCCGGGGACCCCACGCGCAGCCGTCCCGGGACGCGGGCCGCGGGCAGGGGCCGCGCGCACCGCCCGCATCGCCCGCCCGGCCGAGCCGAGGTCGCCGCTAACAAGTGCAAACTTTTGGGGCCCCCTGGGTGGCGCGGCGAGCTCCAGCCCCCGGCCCGGGTGGGCTTCGCGGCTGCTCGTCGGGGCGCCCGGGCATCCCCCGGGGCGCGGCGAGGGCCAGATGGCTCCGGGCGCTTCACGGCCCGCGAGCGCTCGGTGGCGAGTTAAAGCCGCGGCTAAATCCTCTTGCCATCCCCGGCGAGCACCATCGGGGCTTTTATCTCTCGGTCTGATCCGGGCTGCGTAACTTCCTCTGTGTGGCTTGAACACACCATCCCACTCCGAGCAGCGGTCTTCTTAAAGGTGCAGGGAGGAAATACGGCGGAGCGCGGGGGCGCGCGAGGGGCACCGCGGGAGCGAGCCTGCCCTGGCCGGACCTTCGCCGCCTCAACAACCCCTCCGGGTCCCGGAGCCAGAGGGTCCCCGCGCCCAGAGCGTGTCCTCTGCCCGCGGCGTGGGGTGGGGCGGGGGGTGAGGTGAGCTCGCCGGCCCCACGTCTTCCTTTGCCCGCGCCCAGGCTCTGTAGGGTGCCTGAGCCCCTGGGTGTGGGGGCTGCCCCTTGCCACCGGGGGAGGGCCCAGTGAGTCAGTCCGCCCACCCCCCACGCGGCACAGCCCAGGGCTCCGGGCTACGGCTCTGGCTCCCTCTGGTGAGGGCCCGGAGCAGTGGGTAACGGGGTGGTGGGTGGATTTGGGGAGATGCGGCGGGGGGAGCTTCTGAGCACCAGCTGACACATTCCGCCTCCACCCTGATGGGCCCTGCTTTCCCGAGCCAAGCCAGCTCGGGAGGGGAGCGCCAGGGGCTGGGGGCCGCTGGGGCCTCACTCCGGAGCGAGGGAGCAAGGTGTGGGTGCACCCTCCTCCGCGGGGCCGGGGCAGAGGCCAAGGGCGCTGGCGAGACCGGACTGTCCTGGGCGAACACGGGCAGGAAGGTTTCTGCTAAGCTGCTCGCCCCCTCCCACTCCTTCCCGGGGACCTGTGGTCGCCTGGTGCTTGGCCTCCAGCAGGGGTTGTGGGTCCTCGGGGCGGGGCCCAGACGCTGGGAGCCTTAAGAACAAAGAGCCTAGGGACCGGGAAGCGGGGACCCAGGGCCCAAGGTCACAAAGGGTGTGCGGTTGGGGGAGCAGCGATTGAGCCCGGTTGGGCCTCAGCCACCTCCACTGGCCGCGTCTCTTCCGGGGCTCCCTTACGGGGGAGAGGGGCGCGCAGCTCCCTTTCCATTTGGGCTCTTGTCAGCACACAGGCCGGCTGCGGAGCCGCCGCACTAACAACAGCCATAATCATACTTTGGTGTTTCTTGGTCTCTGGTTTCAAGCCAGACTCTGCACAGCAGCCTGTGTGTTTTCCTCTGGCCCTCCCCAAATGCCCGGGTCGTCCCTCCTGCGGGCAGTGGCCCAGGCCACAGGAGGGGCTGCAGGAGGTCAAGGAGCTAGCCCAAGGTCACGCAGCTGACGAAGAGGCTGGTGGGTGTTCCCTGGCCCCCGGCCGGGGTGGGTCGCTGCGTCCTCACTGATGAGCTGGGACGGCACATTCGGTGCCTCAGAGCCTCAGTTTCCCCTCTGTGACTCTGATAAGGGAGTCTTGCCTTTAACACAGGGATCAAAATCAGTTTATGGGGTGTTCCCTTCAGCACAAATTCTCAGAATTCCCCCCCCCGCCCAGGCCTCCCCTCCCTAGAGGTGCCCACCCCCGTCTCACTGCCGGGAGAGCAGAGCCCCCTCCCGCCCTGCCTCATAGCAGCCAGCAAGAGGAGGCGGCAGGAGAGCCGAGCTCAGCGGTTTGGTTTTTAAGCATTCAGCCTGCAGGCAGCGGCCAGGGCACAGGGCGGATTCCCAGCGGGCAGCGTGAGTGATGGCCAGGGCCGCCGGCGGCAGCAGCCCCCACCCTGTGGAGTCGTCATCAATCCCAGGCGAGCCCCCTCCTCCATCTCCATCAAGGCTCCAGGCTGTCAGGAGCGGCCAGGTGGCGGAGGGAGGTTCTCGGCTCTGAGCTAGTGGGGACCCCAGCACACCCTCCACTTTGCTGCAGGGAGGGGTGCCAAGATCCCGGAGCAAAAACACCTCGAGCGGCACCACCCTCGCCCCCCACTCCTGGCTCCTCCCAAGCTGTCTCCTGTTCTCCCAGCTCTGTCCCTGGAAATGAGAAGCCGGTGGAAAGAGCACTGAGCCAGGAGTCAGGACAAGGGCTCAGCTCGGCCTCGGGAGCCCAGTGCCCTGGGGCAGGGTCTCTCTTCCTGCTTGAGTTTCTCCATCCGCACAGGAAGGTGGTCCTGAGACTGCCCATCCTGGGGTGATGCAGGTCACAGCTTTGTAAGGACGGCGAAGGCGCTGAGCTGGGAGAGAGGGACCAGGTGGTGGAGAGCCGTCCACTCCGAAACTTCATTAAAGGGGCCCTGTGACAAATGACCTTTTGGCTGCCATGAACAAAGCCAGGGAGCCCAAAGTGTTAATGAGCCGCCCAGCCGCGGCCTCTGCCCCACACTGCTCACTGCGGTTGTTTCGAGGAATCCACCATCGAAAGACAGTGGCAGAACAGCGTGTTTCACTTCATCTCATGTTTTTAAAAGGAGGTACCTGGGTCTCCTTTCAAATGTGTGGATGCTTGTACCCGTAGTTTATGATAAAGATGCAGTGAGGCGCTAAGCAAGGGCCGCCAGCCAGTGGCTTTTCACACAGACGCTCACGGGGGTTCCGGCGGCTCCCGTTGTTCTGCACTGCAAGGCCCTTTCCAGGGAGGAAATGCTCCGGAAATAGGTGAGTTGTAGGGAATTACAGAGTCCCATGGGACAGTGACCTATGACTGGGGCCCTTGTGTGCAACTGACCCCTCCCATCCCCAGCACCGCGAGGCCCCAGCGGACCCCAGGGAGTGACCCCAGAGCACAGAGCAGCCCACAGCACTGCTGGGTGTGGCCCACCCCCTCCCACTCCCCATACCCAGTAGCTTTGCAATGAGAGGCCACCAAAGACCGTAAGACTTTGGGCATTTGGGAGAGAGTTCAGACAGACAGGCAGACAGACAGACAGACAGACAGACAGACAGACAGAGCCCAGCGCTCCCCCTACATCAGACCATTTTCACCTACAGCAGATAAAACCTGGATTTGTCCTTTTGACCTTGAGGGTCTCATGGTAAGACCCTGGGCCTTCGTCTGGGACCATCTCGGGGTTCCCAGCCTTGCTTCCACAGCCCGGCAGGGGCCAGGGCAGAGAGAGCAAGTACCAGCCGGGGGTCTCCCAGGTGACGCCGCTGACAGTGACAAAGGCTGTGGAAGCTCCAGCCCCCGCTGTAGACCAGCCTCCCATTAATTATTATTACTGTATTAATCATACATGCGATTAATTCAGTAATGGTGATTCAGGATGGATTGCGTTTTACACGGAGCCTTTTATCCACCACAGCCCACGAGAGACTCAGCCCCAGGCTGTAGGCTGCGCCTGCGTGTCTTAGATTAACTTTGCAGGGAGGGCTGGAAGGTTTTCTTGCTTTCTTTTGTTTTTGTTTTGGGTCACACCTGGCTGTGTTCAGGGCTGACTCCTGGTTCTGTGCTCAGAGGAATCAAGTGAGGTCCCCTGAGCACAGAGCCCACAGGGGTGCTCTGTGAGTTCAGGGGACCTGTGAGGTGCCGGGGATCGAACCCAGGTCTCCCCAGTGGCTCGTGCAGGTCCCGCCCTGTCTGCTGCATGATCGCTCGGCCCCAGACTCCAGCATTTCGGGGAGACTGGGCTTGCCAGCTGCCCAGCGCCCATCCTCCTGGGTAGTGACTGAGTCTGCTCCTTTGGCACGAAGGTCCGCCTAGGCCTGCAGCTGCCTGGCCACTGAGGCAACCAGCCTGTGGGGAGCTGGTGCTCACAGTCTCCAGAGCTTGGTGTTTTGAGTGTGACTCCTTCCGTGCCTGGACATTAGCTGTGTGGCCTTGAGAATCAAACGGTCCTCTCTGCCTCCGTTTCCAAGTGAGAAAGTGGAGTTAGGAACAGTCTCTCTTTGGGGGTCCTGTGAAGTTTCCAGGCCTTGGACAGAATGCCCTTGGTCCCTTGGTCTCCTTCAGTGCTGAGCAAGAGCCCTGGCCAGCCTGTATCCAAGTCCAGGTCCACCCCCACACCCGGTGGTGCTCAGGGTTTACTCCTTGCTCTGCACTCAGGGATCACTTGGAGGGCTTGGAGGACCTTATGGGTCCAGGGCTCAAACTCATCAGCTGCACGCAAACAAGGCAAGTGCCTCACCACTGTGCTTCCTCCCCACCTCATGCTTGCTGCTGCTCCTCCTCCTCCTCCTTTCAGGAGGCCACAACTGGTGATGCCCAGACAATGCCACAGGGTGCTGGGGACCCTGTGGGATGCCGGAACCCGAGGCTACAAGGCAAAGCCCTCCCGCTGTGCTGTCACTCCAGCCCTCCCCTCCTAGAGTGTCAGTGCTTCTCAGGTGAAAGAAGGGAAGCTGGGGCCACATCTGGCATTCTCGGTCTCAGAGGTTCCTCCTGGCTCTGTGCTCAGGATTAACCCTTGGTGCTCGGGGCCCTATGTGGTGCCGGGGTCTGAGCCCGGTCAGAGGCTGCAAGACAGACGCTGTCAGCCTGACTCCTCCCAGCCCCCCGTGGACGAGCCCAGGAGCTGGTCTGTGTCAGAGCTGGGGCTCAGCCTCCAGCTCACTCTTGCCCCCCCTCTCCTGGGCACACGGGGCTCACCAGGGGCACTGTGACTGGGGCGGGCTCACGGGAGTGCCCAGGGAAAGGGGCGGTGTCTGGACCTGCTCAGACACCTCGGGGGCACGAGGCACCCGCGGCGCTGACTGGCCATGCCGGGCACTCTGGTCTTTCTGTTTCTCCTTCCCCAGCTCGGGAGAGGTCACGGAGCAGGCGTCATGCTATTCCGTTATCCCACGCTATTCCGTTGGCCTGTGGGGCGTGTCTGAAGCCCAAGGCCCAGGCTTGGCTCCCTGAGCCCCTGTCCCTGTGCTGAGCAATCGCCCCGCGATGGTCCTGTAGAAGCAGCGTCACGCCCCTGAGTAATCACCCCGCGATGGTCCTGTGGGGGAGCAGCATCACGCCCCTGCTCGCCCAGGAAGGTCGCGTTCCGCGTGGCGTAGGGGCCTCTGCACCCGAACTTCCCTTCCACAGGTAAGGAGGCCGCAGGGTTCTCCCTGTAGCTCAGCTCCGCAAAGGCCGCGGGATCCCTCTTGCCCACTGGGAATCCTCCATCCCTGGGTCCCAGCAAGCACGATGGGGAGATATCAGTGGTGGCTGCAGCTCGGGATGGAAAGCAGAGGGGCCGTGTGCCGGGGGTGTGTGGGCTGCTGCAGGGAGAAGCCCCCACCTCCCTGGGAGCAGCAGACAGCCGGGGGTTCAGCCCATTTGGTGCCCAGAGAAGCTCCGCCTCCCTGCGGCACCATCACCCCAGGGGTGGTACTATAGTGCCGGGGGCAGAACTGAGATTCCTGCGTGTAGACCAGGCGCTCACGCCTCTGAGCTGCTCCAGGCCAGGAAAATGTTTTCTTCCTCCCTGCTCAGAGCTTCTGTGTGCTGCGCCACTCACAGAATAGCCCCAGCGCCGAAAAGGAGCTCCTGTCCTGCCCTAGCCTACGGCGCCCAGACCGGCCCGACACCGCTGGCCTCCCTCCCAGGCGCCCCAGCGTCCCCCAGCTGTCCACTCAGAGGCTCCACCTGGAGACGCCCAGCCCTGGGCAGAGGGGGCCGCAGGAGGCCGGGCAGGTGGACAGCGAGGTCCTGTAGGCCAAGGCGCTGGGCAGTGAGAGGCAGCCCGGAGAGAAAAAGCACCACGCAGTGGAGAGGATCCCCGACTTGCCTTCCTGCTCCCCAACTCAGCATACACTCATGCATGCACACACCACACACACACACACACACACACACACACACACACACACTTGTTGTGATTCAGGAAGTAGTTTCCTTGTTTAAAAAAATGTGACTGGGGCCGGAGCGGCTAGCCCAGCGGGTAGGGCGTTTGCCTTGCACGCAGCTGGCTCATGCCGCCAGGGTTCGATCCCCGGCATCCCATATGGTCCCCCCGAGCATCACCAGGAGTAATTCCTGGAGTGCAGAGCCAGGAGTAACCCCTGAGCATTGCCGGGTGTGACCCAAAAAGCAAAAAAAAAAAAAAAAAGTGACTGGCCGGAGTGACAGTACAGTGGGGGCGCAGGGCGTTTGCCTTGCACGTGTTCAACCGGGTTAGATCCCCGGCATTCCATAGGGGACCCCAAGCACCACCAGGAGTAATTCCTGAGTGCGGAGCCCGGAGTAACCCCTGAGCATTGCCGGGTGTGGGATTTAAAGACCAACGTGTTTTAAAAATTAAAATCAGACTGTGATGTCATCGGAGAAACTCCTTCCCACAGACCTGGAGTCGGTGCTGGGAGCCGCAGCCGAGGCGGTGCCGCCTCCTCTCCTCACCTTGGTTAATCGCTTCTGCCCAGGGGGTGGGGAGGGTCCCGGGAGTGGGGTCCCCGGAAGGTTACGGGCAGCGTCGCCCAGAGGCTCGGCTCTTTCCTCCGTTTTGTTTTTCGGCCACACCCAGGGATGCTCAGGACCACCTGGGATGCTGAGGGCGGACCGGTGGGCTGTGTATGCGGGCCGGTGCCCCCCCCACCTGTGGGGTCTGGCCCATCTGGGAACCCACCTTCCTTTTTCTTCATGGCTCTTGGTCTCACGGTGGAGAAAATCCAGCAGCCGCCTTTTTTATGGGGTACTGTCCCTGTGACCTTGCACTGTCCCGTGACCTTGGAGACACCCACATGAGTGAACCCTGCCCACCCGCAGCAGGGGGTCCTCTGGGGGTCCTGCTGCCCTGTGCCGCCCACCCACCTGCTTCTCTCTCCCACTCAGTGTGGGGCGGAACGCAGCAGGGTTGGCGCTTCTGCCGCTGGGGACGGCGCGGCTGGCGGAGGACCCTGGGCCTTGTTCATTATTTAGGTAAAAAAAGAACAAACTTGGGCCATATTTGGGGAATTTGGTGTGTGTGAGTGAGGAGGCTCCACGCCAAGCAGCTGACGTCTGCAAGTTTGTTTGTTTGGGGCCACACCTGGTGGTGCGCTGAGCTCGTTCCTGGCAGTGTTTGGGGATCACTCCTGGAAGGGTCTGGGGGACCCCTATGTTGATCCTGGGCCTGGTGTGTGCACAGAAGCGCCTCACCCACTGACTGTCTCTGTCAGCGCCTCACCCACTGACTGTCTCTGTCAGCGACTCACCCACTGACCGTCTCTGTCAGCGCTCACGCACTGGACTGTCTCTGTCAGCCCCTCACCCACTGACCGTCTCTGTCAGCGCCTCACCCGCTGGACTGTCTCTGTCAGCGCCTCAACCACTGGACCGTCTCTGTCAGCGCCTCACGCACAGACCGTCTCTGTCAGCCCAGGTGGCCAGTGCTCTTGACCACCTCCACGCAGACCTGGTCCCTACCCCATCCTGTGCTGAGCCCCGTACCTGGCTAAACTGTGAGCTGTGTTGCTTGGAGCTCGCTGCTCCCACACAGCCCCTCCTGCCCTCAGCTCGCCCTCATGAATGTTTCCCGAGTGATCAACTCGCTGACAGGTCCCCAGGAGTGGAGAGACAGGTGAGGACCCTGACGTGGACATGTCACACACACAGCACTGACACCCAGAGCGTCGGGGCAGCTACTGTGGCCCCTGGGGACGCAGACACAGCAGCCCAGCCCAGAGCGACAGAACAGCGGGAGGTCGCTTGCCTTGCATGCGGCCTACCCGGTTCGATCCCGGCATCCCATATGGTCCCCGAGCACCGCCAGGAGTAATTCTTGAAAGCAGAGCCAGGAGTAAACCCTGAGCATCGCTGGGTGTGACCCAAAAAGCAAAAAATAAATAAACAAAGAAAACAAATAAATAAATGTGCTCCTGGCATGTACCGAGCATTCAGCATGCGCCGATGCTCACACCAGACGTGACCATGACCTGGTCATTTCCAGAAAGGTCCTCCTGGCTGCAGGGGTCCTGAAGGCGAGACGGCTGCTGTCCAGCTGGCCTGCTGGGGGCGCTGCTCCTGCTGTGGCCCTGTATGAAATGCTTGGCAGGCGCCGGCCAATAGGAAAAGGCTCTGGTCCCCCAGGCCTGTTGCACCCAGCAGCGGCCCTACCGGCCTCACTGCTGCCCTTCCATTATCGGCCCTCGCCTGCGGGCCCGTGACTGCTCCAGGAGTTTGGGGGTGACGTGGTCTCTCCCTTGACGCTGCAGGAAGACAGCCCACCCCCACCCCGTCCCCGCCTCCAGTCAGAACCAGCTGGCCACGGCCGCTGCAGGACGGGGACTCCGGTCTCTGAGAAACCACCCCTGGGCCCCGCTCCCGCCTTCTCTTGGTCCCGAACCCCTTTGCCAGTTCCTCAGGCTCTCTCTAGGCACACGATTCTAGCCAGAGGAAGCGGAGCCCTGGGGCAGGAGGGGAGCCTAACCGGGGCTGCCCAGCGCCATCCTGCACAGACCCTGAGAGAGGCCCTGGAGCACCGGTTCCCTGGGCAGTGATGGTCCCAGTGAGGATCATGCAGGTGTCCACGGATTGGTCAGAGCTGGGCAGTGATGGATTTGACCTGTGGTCTGAGCGAGTGGACGCTGGCGAGGCCTCCAGAAGATCTCACTGTGAGAAGGGCAGAGAGCAGAGAGCCCAGCAGCAAGCCTGATGCAGGAGCGGCTTGAGAGCTTCCGGCTGAGAGCACTGGGGCCGGAGTAACAGCTTTGGGGGAAGGCACTTGCCTTGCACACGACCAACCCCAGTTCGATCCCCAGCCCCTCACAGGGGCTTCTGAGTCCATCAGGAATGAAAGAAACAGAAACAAAACCCAGCCGAGGGGTGTCAAACATCTGTAGGCACATAGGCCCCCGTCACAGTGGCTCGACGAGGGGTGTGGTCTCAGTTCTGCGCCGGCCGTGCAGAGCCGCGCCAGCTGGAGGAAGGCAGCAAGGTGAGTCCGGGAGGGTGTTCTCGGCAGGTGTTCTCGCCAGAGCGGCTCCGGCGGGCCAGGCTGGGTTATTAATATCCTGCTGAGTCAGGGGCTCTTGAGTTTCAGTGTCATGAGAGTCAGCTCCCTGCACGGGCGTGCGCCCCCGCCTCCTCTCCCTGCCCGCCCCGAGTCCATGCCCAGATGCCTGCTGGCCGGGGTGAGGTGGCAGAGGAGAGCAGGTTCCAGCCCGCTCTGCCCGCTGTGGGCATCGAGCGCTCGGGACGAAGGCTCCACACCCAAGTAGCATGAAAACGTATCCTGTAGTTTGTCTTTGCAGGGCCCGAGAGTCTGGGATCCTGGAGGTCACTCAGGGGACTGTCTGGGGACTCCCAGGAAAGACGGGTCGTGCTTCCTTGTAAAACTGGTTTTTTTTTCTTTTTTTTTGAGTCACACCTGGCAATGCTCAGGGGGTTTCTCCTGGCTCTGCACTCAGGAATTACTCCTGGCGGTGCTCGGGGGACCATATGGGATTCCAGGGATCGAACCCGGGCGGGCATGGGCCGGCTGCAAGGCAAGCGCCCTACCCGCTGGGCTATCGCTCCAGCCCAAAACTGGGGTTTTAAACCTTTTAAACCCCCAGCTCCCACCGCTGGGGCCGGAGCAATAGTCCAGCGGGAGGGCGTTTGCCTTGCACATGGCTGACCCGGTTCGATCCCCAGCATCCCATATGGTCCCTAGAGCACTGCCAGGAGTGATTCCTGAGTGCAGAGCCAGGAGTAACCCCTGAGCATTGCAAGGTGTGACCCAAAAATGAAATGAAATGAAGTAAAATAAAATGAAAAGATCCCACTGGATCCCACCAGATCCCCGTCAGATCCCACCAGATCCTGCCGGGTCCCACCAAGTCCCACCCACGCTCCGTGTTGCAGCGGCGTTTCCCCCATACTGCTCCCCGCACCCCTCTGGACTCGAAGCTCCAGGCGTCACCTCTCCTAGTGGCTGCCGCCACAGGTGCTCAGTAAACATTGGGCAGCTGTAAACAGGGCACCGCAGCCCTGTCCGGGGTGGTCCTGCTGGCAGCCTGCCCATGTGGTGAGAGGCTCGAGGGCTCCCCCAATTCCCCTGGCTTCTTCCAGGGCAGGAGGAGGTGGGGTGGAGACGGGACCAGCAGCTCCTCTCGCTTACACACGAGACCTGGGTTTGGCACGGTTGGACCCCAGCTGCTTGGAAGCTGGGCCCAGCAGGGAGGCTCAGAGCTGGGGGTCCCTGCAGGCCACCTCAGGGGTGTGCGCTGCCACACAGCTCCTGCACCCCGAGAACAAACCTTCTGTGGAGCCACTGTCACGCCAGCGTGAGCAGGAGCTGCTGGTGGTGGAGCCCCTGGAGGGCAGTGAGGGCCGCTGGCAGGTCCAGGTCAGGCGAGGACGTAGCGGGGTCACCTGCACTCGCACCCGGCCGGGGCCCCAGCTTGCTGCCCGTGACGGCCCGCACTCCACTCGGTGCTGGGTGCTCTGGGGACCTGAGCGTGGACGGAGAAGCCGGCCTGAGTAGCTCTCTGTGGTTCCCTGCTCCCCGGGCGGAGGCTGCGTTCCATGGCAACAGCGTTCACACTTCACCGAAATCAAAGCTCCTACCAGCTGGACGCGTTATTAAGTGGAGCCCTGGGACTAATGGGCGCACGAGCGCCGGCACCAGGCTGTCCCCGCAGGCAGAGCTGCTCCCGGTGCTTCCTCCCAGCCCGGCCCGGGGGACCAGCCCATGACAGCATGCTGGGGGCTGTGCTAGGGTCAGGCCACCTCTGTCCACAGCGCCTGCTGCCTCCGTCCCCGTGGGTGTGTGGCGTCCTGGCCGTGTCCTGGGCCCTGGGAACCCAGGAACCACACCTGGCAGTGCTAGGGGTTACTCCTGGCTCTGCACTCAGGAGTGACTCCTGGAGGTGCTTGGGGGACCATATGGGATGCCGGAGATCGAGCCTGGGTCAGCCGCATGAAACGCTATCCCCTGCTGGACTCTCGTTCTGGCTCTTTTAAAACTTTTCTTAGGTCGGAGCGATAGCACAACAGGTAGGGTGTTTCCCTTGCACGCGGCCAACCCGGGTTCGATCCCCAGCATCCTCGGTGGTTCCCAAGCACTCCAGGAGTGATCCCCTGAGTGCAGAGCCAGGAGTAACCCCCTGACTGGAGTGATAGCACAGCGGGAGGGCATTTACCTTGTATGCAGCTGACCCGGGTTCGATCCTCGGCATCCCATATGGTCCCCAGAGCACTTCCAGGAGTGATCCTGAGTGCAGAGCCAGGAGCAAACCCTGACTGGAGCGATAGCACAGTGGGGAGGGCATTTACCTTGCATGCAGCTGACCGGGTTCGATCCCCGGCATCCCATATGGTCCCCAGAGCACTTCCAGGAGTGATTCCTGAGTGCAGAGCCAGGAGTAACCCCTGAGCATCGCCGGGTGTGACCCAAAAGCCCCCAAAGCCCACAACCCTTGTCTTAAGGGCAAGAGTGGCCCATCAGGTAGCAGGTAGGAGCTTGTCTGGTAGGCAGCCAGCTCTGGGTCTACGCCAGGCCTGCAGTGATCCTTGAACACAGTCAGGAGTTATCCCTGAGCACTATCTGGTGTGGCCCCAAACCAAAAATACACCAGCAAGTAAGAGAATAAATGTGCTCCAAGGCCGGGAGTCCCTCCGTGGGAGAGCAGTGGCCGCGCTTCTGTTCGGCCCTGGGCTCTCTTCACTTTGTCCCCGAGCACTGCTGGAGAATCCCTGAGCACTCAGAAAGGAGTCCCCTGAGCACTGCTGGAGAATCCCTGAGCACTCAGAAAGGAGTCCCCTGAGCACTGCGGGCGGCAATCCCTGAGCACTCAGAAAGGAGTCCCCGAGCACTGCTGGATAATCCCTGAGCACTCAGAAAGGAGTCCCCGAGCACTGCTGGATAATCCCTGAGCACTCAGAAAGGAGTCCCCGAAAGCACTGCTGGATAATCCCTGAGCACTCAGAAAGGAGTCCCCCGAGCACTGCTGGATAATCCCTGAGCACTCAGAAAGGAGTCCCCCTGAGCACCCTTCAGCAAGAAGAGGTTTGAAACCTCTGAGTGGAGATTTGAATTCAAGGGAGATGGTGCCAGGGGCTGGGACACGGGAATCTTAGGTTTGACTCCTGGCACCCCATACGCCCCAGCAGAGGTGGGGCGAATCAGGAAGGGCACCTACCGACCCTCATGCCCAGGCCTTTGCCCATGGCCCTGGCAGCTCTCTGCCGGACACGCCAGACACCAGCCAGGGAGTAAGTGAGGAACCCCCAATCTGCCAGCTGGAGGAAAGTGTGGGGGCCACAGAGAACACGCAGGGCCCAGGGCTGGGGGCTCCTGGAGGCCACGCCCCCCGCGCCTTTGCTACCCCCACCGGGCGTCCGTCAGGGCGAGTCCACCCAGCAGCACAGCTACGTGGTTCTGGATGATTCCGCCCTTCGGTGGAGGCCAGCCCTGAGCAGGCAGGAAGAGGAGGGCCAGGAGGGTCCCACGTGTCCCTGCTGTGCCCCCATCAGTGCCCCCGGCCGGCGCCGTAAAGGAGAGCAATGGGGCTAGGAGGGTGTGATTGGATCATTCTGCGGTTTAATTAAGGAGGGCTGAGAGAGAAGCGGGAGGGTGGCCCTGGCTGGCCAGGGCTGAGGGGCTGGCCATGCCACAGCACTGCCCAGGCAGTGGCTTGGGGCAAGGGGCTTGTGGAGACCCCAGGCTGGGACAGGTCACGCCGCAGCGCAGCAGAAAGCAAGCGGTCGCCGCCGTCCCACTCATGTCTGCAGCGAGGTCGACGCTGCAGGTCCAGGCCCGCCAGCTTCTGCTGTGTGACCCCAGGGGACTTGCTAAACATCTCTGAGCCTCAGTAGTTTCTGGCTACAGGAAGGGGCTCCTTTAACATCTGACAATTTTGGGGGAGCACCTGGCAGCCCAGGGCTGCTCTGGTCAGTAGCATCGGGGGTGCCTCAGTCGGTGCTCAGGAGACCCCAGCCGGGACAATCAAATCCAGGCCTCTGGTATCCAAAGCACATACCCCAGTCCACAGAGCTGGGGCCAGCCCCCAGCTGACACTTTATTTATTTATTTATTTATTTATTTTTGCTTTTTTTGGGTCACACCGGCGATGCTCAGGGGTTACTCCTGGCTCTGCACTCAGGAATTACTCCTGGCGGTGCTCGGGGGGACCATATGGGATGCCGGGGATCGAACCCGGGCCGGCATAGGCCAGCCGTGTGCAAGGCAACGCCCTACCCTCTGGGCTATCGCCCGGCCCCACAGCTGACACTTTAGAAAGGCTCTTATATAAGTCAAGAGCCTGTGGCCTGTGAAACTGTGTGTGCTTGCTGAGAAATGTGCAGGAGTGTGTGTGTGTAAGTATGTGTGCATATGTGCATGTGTGTGTGTGTGTGTGTGTGTGTGTGTGTGTGTGTGTGTGTGTGTGTGGCCTCTTACTCGGGACACCGCTTGCATTGCGTTCCAGCCCGCTGCCTTCAGCCTGGCCCTGTGCTCACAGGAGGCACAGTGACCTCGTGAAGGGACGCCCTCAGACCCGCCCCATCACCCAATAAATGCCAGTTCTATTAGCAGAAAAATTAGCTGATGAACACCACTCAGACCCGGAGAAGAACGTTCCTGCTAAATCTCTGCCCACAGCGCATTTATCATGAGCAGAAGCTCCGGGCCGAATCCAGCTGCTGAGGTTCCCGCCTGCCCCCTGCTGAGGCTGTGAGCACCCGGTCTGAGTGTCCGGCCGCCTCCGTAGCTCTGGGGGGGTCAGCCTGGGGCTGGGAAGCAGGTGCTGGGCAGGACACGGATGGGGCGCTTGGGGTGGCAGGAGGGGGTCGAGGCGGGACTTGCTCTGCAGCTGCCCCCTCCCTCACCCGCCTCCAAGGAGCAGAGCAGTGGGGGGCAGTGCCCGAAGCGCTTCCTCCCTCCCTGGGTGAAGCTTCACGCTGCCCGTCCTCGCCCTCTTCCAGAAGCTTCCATGGCACTCAAGTCCAAGATCAAACCGCTGAGTTGCACAGTGCCGCCTGAGCCCGCTCCCCTGCTGGAGGGAGTGGGAGAGCCCTGGACCGC
>JAJIBD010034801.1:0-18100 GCA_021461705.1 Cryptotis parvus
TCCTTCAGGCGCATCACCTTGGGCTGGCGGGCATAGAACTCCCATGGGGCCCTCGTCAGTGGTCACCCAGGACTTGCAGATGTCGTAGTCGGCGAGCGGCCAGCGGAACCAGTGCAGGAGGAAGGCGAGCCTTGAGGGCTACGCCAGCTGCGGGTGGGGCACTGGCGGCCTGAGCATGGAAGGAGCACGTGGACCGGTGACACGGAGGCCAGCTGTCCAGTGTAAGGCTTGGCCGGGTCACGGACACACAGGAAGCAGTTTTCTCCAGCAGGCAGGAGGGACGCTCAGAGTCAGCCTTTCTCAGGCCGCTGCTGGACACAGCCCCGCGTAGCCCCTCGTGCCAGGCGCTGACCTTGCCCGCGTAGCTCCAGCCCCCGAGGCGCAGCATCCAGCCAGCTCTCAGGGGAGTGCTGACAGTGGATGGAATGGGATAGGAAGGGACTCCACAGGGACCAGGCGAGGCCGAATCCATTGACTTTAATGTTTGTCCGCCAATCAGTCCAGGACACTCGGGCCTTAATGTGCTCAGCTCAGGTGCGGCCGTGCCCTCCTGGCCCCTGCAGGAAGAGAGAAAACTACAATCAGGAGGCGGGGGCTGCGAACAAGGAGGCCGCGGAGGCGGGCTTGGCATCCCGGCCAACAAAGCAGGTTCTCTTTCTTAGGGGTTCACAAGAGTAGGGAAGATGATTATCACTTTCATGGATGGAGATAAAGAACAGGTGTGAACTAGAGCCAGCTCACTTGCCTCTGCGGGGTGGGGTGCTGACCTTGGCGAGGAGCCAGCAGCGACTTAGGATGAAGCTCTTAGGCTCGGGGTCCAGCTCGTCTCATAGTAGCTGGGAGGAGCCTGGCAGCTGTTGACAGCAACACCTGCAACAAATTAAAGGGCTGGGTGGGACAGGAGAACAAAGCTCTCACTGGCAGAATCGCAGAAAACCCGGAAGTAAAGTGTAAAGTCTCCCAAGGAAACAGGATTATTTGATGAATACTGGGCTGCACATTTGGAGACAGGGCACAGGAAAGAAAAATGGGGGGGCGTAGAGGTCGTAGGTGCATGTGACCTGTGAGGATCAGTGGCTTCAAACATGCGTCAAGTCAAGATTTAATGGTTGGCTTTAAAATACCACCGGGAACGAAGCCCAAATGTCTAGAGTCGTTAGCATGCTGGGACAAGGTGAGCGGAAGTGTGCATAGGGTTAAACGGGGGCCACAGGGGCCTGAGCCAGCCGCTCCCCACCAGCTCTGTGAGTTTCACCCGGGCTGCACTTGGGTGAGAGCAGCCAGCTCGGTCAGAGCCCGTCAGAGCCGGAACCGCTTGGGGCCTGGGTCACTGCTGTGATCAGCGTGTCCCTGCCGGGACCAGCAGGAGAGAGAACCAGGATTGACCGTCAATGCAGTGGGGAACCTGGAGGTGTGGCGATTCACACACACACACCCAGACAGCGCCCGAGTCTCGCCAGCGTGAGTCCGGCCAAAACCACTCATACGGTAGGGCAGAGGGTGACATGAGCCAGGCAGAAGCACCTGGGCTAGGAACTGTCCCTGCCAGGCCTGGCGGTGCTCACCTCGACTCCTGGCCTCACCAGACCAGAGGTTCCCCCAGAGCTCACAACATTTCCGCAAAACCGCATTCTTCACCCAGACAGCCTTGCTCCCACTCCGGCCCAGGAGTGCTGGCCGAGGCCTCCGGTGGCCCTCTGTTCCCAGGAGAAGCAGCCCCAGGCCAGGGATCATAAACCTGCCCAGGCTGCAGCCCCGCCCTCTCCCCGCTGGAGGTCCCTGATGGAGACCTGGGGAAACCACCATCTCCCTCCCAGCCCGGCTGCAGAGTGAAACCTGTTTCAACGTCTGCCCAGCCTTGAACACGCGCTCCTTGCTAGAAACTCCCAGAAAGAGCCGCCTGGAGCCTATTTTTGTCTGAGAAAATGTAGTAAAAATAAAATAGCGGCCAGCAAGGTTTTGGATGCCTCTCCTGGAGCTTTCTCTGGCACGACCCAGAAAACAGCACGTTCCTAATTAATTCTCCCAGCCCGGACTCCCCAACTGTTTCCTAACAGGTAGGGGCTCGAGCTCAGGGACAGCAGAGACCACCCTGGGTTCAGCGGCGCTGCCTTCACCTGCCTGGCGGCCACGCATCCCCAGCCAGGCTGGCACTGGGGGCAGCAGGCCAGGCTGGGTGAGCGGAACGGAGTCGCAAAATCTATTCATCGCTTCGCAGTTCCACGGCTTAAAGCCAAGATTCCCTGAGAAAAATGGAGGTGGGTGTAATAAACAACACTGAAATCTGGTGGGAAATAAATGTGTTTACAGCTAAAGTCAATCAATTGGGCGTTGCTGGCATGGCACAGGGCTGTGATTCCAGCACTTCCAGGCACTACTGAGACCTGCCAAGAAAAAAAAAGCGCAACAAATACGGAGTGGGGGTGGGGTTCAGGCGCCAGAGTCTGGGTGAGCGGAAAAACGAGATGAGGAGGCCGCAGGGATTTGTCAGAGCAGCCGAATCCCCACTTGGATCTTTCTTGGAAAATAAATCTTCACCTGATATTATTAAGAAACTGCCGCTCCCAGAAAAAAATAGAATCAATCCGCTTTATTTTCTTTTCTGATCCTCCACAAGACCCGGTGTGTGCGTGTGGGGTGCTGATGGTCAGGGTATTAAACCGAAAATTAGATTTCACCAGGATTTCTGAACTCAGGTTTCCTG
The DNA here is from genome assembly GCA_021461705.1 of Cryptotis parvus. NCBI lineage: Eukaryota > Metazoa > Chordata > Mammalia > Eulipotyphla > Soricidae > Cryptotis > Cryptotis parvus. The sequence goes on from JAJIBD010034801.1 coordinate 2,705, forward strand.
TCTTATTGAATTAGCGCCTCTCGGAGCTTGGCTGAGCCAGCAGGCTGCAGCTCCCGAGTTGCGGCTGCGCGCAACTCTGCTTTTCTGAAATAGAACTTGACGCGACACTTGGAGGGGGTGCAGGGGCCCTAGGCAGAGGCGGCGCGGGGGTCGGGGCTACTCTCAGGTCCGGACCCGCGCATCGGTCGCGACGCCTTCCTCGCCCGAACACCCCGGGGGCGGATCTGTGTCGGAGTAGAAAATTGAGTGCGGGAGGCGCCCGGGCGGGAGGGGCGCGGGCCACCCGCCAGGGGTCACCTTCCCACGCCTGCCCCGCCCCACAACACCGGTCCGGCGCTCCAGGCTTTAAAGTGCCTAGGGGCTCCCCCATTCTGAAGCTGTTTCCGCTACCAGCGCCCCAACGCCTTCTCCGCCCAGGGTCGGACGGGGAGCCCCGAAGTTGGGCTCGAGGCTCAGGGCGGAACAGCGGCCGAACCGCAGGGTTCAGCGGCGCGGGGCGCGGCAGGCGGGCAGAGTCAGGCTGGCTCCGCGCCCCGCTGAGCCGATCCCGCAGCGGCTCCGAGGTTGTCTCAAGTTGAGTACAAGCCCCCGATTAATCGCTCTGTAAAATGAGGGGCCAGGCCAGCGGCTGCGCCTGCGCTGAGGAGAGCAGTGAGCGCCGAGAAATAGTTGCCTCGTCGCCGCCCCCGGCCCCCGTGAGTGGCCAGCCGGACCCACGGCCACCGCGACTCACAGCTCACTTCAGGCAGTTTCCCCTCCGCGCTCTTCCCCCTTCCGCCGCGCCCTCCGGCTCCGAGCCCCCCGCTAGGCCCCCCAGCCCCGTCATCCGCTCCCCCTCCCAGGCACCCACCCCTGCCCAGGCGGCTGAAAGTTTTGCAGCGCGGCGGGCGCGGAAGTTTCGTGTCTTGCTCCCTACCAGTCAGGGCCGGCCAGGGGGCCACAGGGCGCCAGGGCCGGTCTCGTCTGAGTCAGGAGTGGCGAGCGCGGCAGGGAGCCGCAGAGTCTCCCACTTCACCCGCACGCAGCGAGGCATCCCCACGGCCTCCACCCATCCACCGCACGCCGCACACGCGGGGCGGGCGCGGAGCCTGCGAGGGGGCGGGCGGGAAGCCCCGCGACTCCCAGGCTGCGGCAGCCCGAGCGCACCCCTGTCGGCCCCCGCCCCGCCTCGCTGCCAGCCGCCGCCGCCGCCAGGAACTTTGCATCCACGAGCCGGTGCAGCTAAGCTCGAGCCGGGCGGCCACTGAGCAGCGAAGGCGGCGAGGCGGAGGCTGCAGCGCAGGCGCCAGGGCGCTGCCCGGGCGCAGGGCCAGAGCAGGGCCGAGCGCCCCGCTTCGCTGGGCTCAGGCAGGCGCCGGGCGGAGGCAAGGCCGGCGGGCGACCAGGTGGCTCCAGTTTACCAGCTCAGATCGCGGCCGGTGCCCTGCGACCGCCAGGGACCCCACTGCGCAGCCATCGGAGACGCTGGGCCGCGGGCAGGGGCCCCGCGCACCGCCCACATCGCCCCGCCCGGCCAGGCCGAGGTCGCCGCTGTAGTGCAAACTTTTAGGGCCCACCCTGGGTGGCGCGACGGGCTCCACCCCGGCAGGTGAGGCTTCGCGGCTGCTCGTCAGGGCGCCGGGCATCCCCGAGGGCGCCGAAGCTAGGGCCAGATGGCTCCGAAGCGCTTCACGGCCCGCGAGCGCTCGGTAGCAGGGTAAAGCCGCAGCCTAAATCTCTGACCACCCCCGAGCGAGGCACCATCGAGGCTTTTTTATCTCTCGGTCTGATCCGGGGCTGCGTAGCTTCCTCTGTGAAAACGCACACACCATCCTCCGAGCAACGGTATGCTTACAAGGTGCAGGAGGAAATACGGCGGAGCGCGGGGGGCGCGCGGGGCACCGCAGGGCGAGCGGCACAGCCTTTAGCGGACCTTCGCCGCCTCAAAACCTCCGAGTCCCGGAGCCCAGAGGTCCCCGCGCCCGGACCGTCCTCTACCCGCGGCGTGGGGGTGGGGCGGGGGTGAAAGTGAAGCTCACTTCGGCCCCATCTTCCTTTGCCCGCGCCCCAGGCTTCTGTAGGGTGCACAAGGCACCCTAGGTGTAGGGGGCTGCCGCGCAGGAGGGGCCAGTGAGTCAGTCCGACCACCCCCGCGGCTCGCCCAGGGCTCCGGGCTGTAGCTCTGGCTCCCTCTGGGTGGGAGCCCGGAGCAGTGGAAGTAACGGGGTGGTGGCAGTGGATTTGAGGAGATGCGGCGGGGAGCTACTGAGCACCACTGACACTTTCCACCTCCACCCTGATGGGCCCTGCTACCCGAGCCAAGCCGAGCTCAGGAGGGGGCACCAGGAGCTGGGGGCCGCTGGGGGCCTCACTCCGGAGCGAGGAGCAAGGTGTGGAGTGCACCCCCTCCTCCACGGGGGCGGGCCAGAGGCCAAGGCGCTGGCGAGACCGGACTGTCCTGGAGCAGGCACGGGCGGGGGAGGGGACACTGGCTTCCTGCTAAGTGCCCCCCCACTCACATCCTGGGGACCTGAGGTCGCCTGGTGCTAGGCCTCCAGCAAGAGTTGTAGGTCCTGAGGCCGGGGCCCAGACGCTAGGAGCCTTAAGAACAAAGAGCCTAGGGACCGGGAAGCGGGGACCCAGGGCCCAAGGTCACAAAGGGTGTGCAGTTGGGAGCAGCGGTAGGGCCGGTTGAGCCTCAGCCACCTCCACTAGCCGCGTCTCTTCGAGGGCTCCCCTTGCAGGAGGAGGGGCGCGCAGCTCCTTTCCATTTGAGATCTTGTCAGCACACAGGCCGGCTGGAGCCGCCGCTAACAACAGCCATAAAAATCATGCTTTGGTGTTTCTCGGTCTCTGGTTTCAAGCCAGACTCCGCACAGCAGCCTGTGTATTTTCCGCTGGCCTCCCAAATGCTTGGAGTCGTCCTCAACCCAGGCAGTGGCCCGAGCCACAGGAGGGACTGGGAGGTCAAAGAGCTTGCCAGATCACGCAGCTGACGAAGAGGCTGGTAGGTGTTCCTGGCCCCCAGCCAGTGGGAGTCGCTGCGTCCTCACTGATGAGCTGGGACGGCACATTCGAGTGCCTCAGAGCCTCAGTTCTCCTCTGTGAGCTCTGATAAAGGAGTCTTGCCTTTAACACAGGGATCAAAGTAAGTTTATAAATTGTTTCCTTCAGCACACAAATTTTGCTCAAAATTCCCCCATGGGGCTCCCACTCTAGAGGGTGCCACCCCGTCTCGCCGGGAGGAGGCGGGCCCCCTCCCGCCTTTCAGCGCAGCCAGCAAGAGGAGGCGGCAGGAGGCCAAGCTCAGTCTGGTTTTTAAGCATTCACCTGCAGGCGGCGCCCAGAGCTAGGGCGGATTAACAGCGGGCTTTGCGTGAGTGATGCCTGGGGCCGCCGGCGCAGCAGGCCCCACCCTGCGGAGTCTTCATCAATCCCAAACGAGCCCCTCCATACCATCAAGGCTCCAGGCTGTCAGGAGCTGGAACCCGGAAGTGGCGGAGGAGGTTCTCGCTCTGAGCTAGTAGGTTCCCAGCACACCCCTCCACTTTGCTGCAGGAAGGGGTGCCAAGAATCCAGGAGCAAAAAACACCGAGCGGCACCACCCGCGCCCCACTCCTAGCTCCTCCCAAGCTGTATCTCCTGTTCTCATAGCTCTGTCCCTGGAAGTGGGAAGCCCCGTGGGCAGAGCACTGGGCCAGGAGTCAGGACAAGGGAGCTCGCTCGACCTCAGGAGGGCAGTGCCCTGGGGCTGGGTCTCTCTTCCTGTGAGTTTCTCCATCCGCACAGGAAGGTGGTCCTGAGACGCCCATCCTGGGGTGATGCAGATCACAACTTTATAAGGACGGCGAAGGCCCTCAAGGCTGGGAGAGGACCAGGTGGTGGAGAGCCGTCCCTCTCCGAAACAGTAAAAAGGGGCCCTGCGACAAATGACCTTTTGGCTGCCATAGACAAAGCCAGGGGAGCCCAAAAATGTTAATGGAAACCGCCCAGCCATGGCCTCTGACCCACGCTGCTCCCACCGCGGTTGTTTCGAGAATCCATCAGAAGAGGCAGTAGCGGAACAAGCGTGTTTCACTGCATCTCATGGTTTTAAAAGGAGGTACGCGGTCTCACTCTGGAAATGTGTGGATGCTTGTACCGTAGTTTATGATAAAAGATGCAGTGAGGCGCAAAGCAAGAGCCGCCAGCCAGTGGCACTTTCACACTGAGGCTCACGGGGTTCCGGCGGCTCCGTTGTTCTGCACTGCAAGGCCCTTTCCGAGGAGGAATGCTCCGGAAATGGGTGAGTAGTTGGGAATTACAGAGTCCCATGGACAAATGAGCTATGACTGGGGCCCTTATGTGCGCTGGCCCCCCCCATCCCAGCACCGGGCTTGAGGGGACCCCAGGACAGGGTGACCCCAGAGCACAGAGCAGCCCCACAGCACTACTGAGTGTGGCCCACCCCCTCCCACTCCCCATGCCCAGTAGCTTTGTTACGTGAGGCCACCAAAGACCGCAAGACTTTGAGCATTTTGGGAAGAGAATTCAGACAGACAGGCAGACAGGCAGACAGGCAGACAGCCGGACAGACAGAGCCCGGGCTCCCTACATCATACCATTTTCACCTACAGCAGATGAACCTGGATTTGTCCTTTTGACCTTGAGGGGTCTCATGGTAAGACCCTGGGCCTTCGTCTGGGACCATCTCGGGGTTCCCAGCCTTGCCCACAACCCGGCGGAGCCAGGGCAAGAAGGCAAGGTACCAGCCAGGAGTCTCCCAGGTGGCGCTGACAATGACAAGGCTGTGGAAGCTCCCAGCCCGCTGTAGGACTGCCTCCCATTGATTATTAGTACTGTATTAATCATACATGCGATTAATTCAGTAATGGTGATTCAGGATGAATTGCGTTTTTACGCGGAGCCTTTTATCCACCACAGCCCACGAGACTCAGCCCCAGGCTGTAAGCGCGCCTCGTATCTTAGATTAACTTTTGCAGGGAGGGCTGGGTTTTTCTTGCTTTCTTTTTTTTTTTTTTTGTTTTGGGTCACACCTGGCTGTATTAGGAGTGACTCCTGGATTCTGTGCTCACAGGAATCAAGTGAGGTCCCCTGAGCTCGGAGCCCACTGAGTGCTCTCTGAGTTCAGGGACCTGTGAGAGTGCCGAGGATCGAGACCCAGGTCTCCCCAGTGGCTCGTGCAGGTCCCGCCCTGTCTGCTGCATGATCACTGCCCCCAGACTCCAGCATTTCCAGGAGACTGGAAGCGCCTTCTACCCAGCGCCCATCCTCCTGGGTGGTGACTGAGTCTGCTCCTTTAGTACGAAGGTCCGCCTAGGCCTGCAGCTGCCTGGCCACTGAGGCAAAGCCTGTGAGGAGCTGGTGCTCACAGTCTCAGAGCTTGGTAGTTTGAGTGTGACTCCCTCCTGCCTGGACATGTGGCTGTGTGGCCTTGAGGAATCAAACAGTCCCTCTGCCTCCGTTTGCAAGTGAGAAAGTGGAGTTAGGAACAGTCTCTCTTTGGAGTCTGTAAGGTTTCAGGCCTCCGGACAGGAAGTGCCCTTGGTCCCTTGGTCTCAGTGCTGAGCAAGAGCCTGGCCGGCTGTATCCAGGTCACGCCCACACCCGGTGGTGCTCAGGGTTTACTCCTTGCTCTGCACTCAGGGGATCACTTGGAGGCTTGGAGGACCTTATGGGTCAGAGGCTCAAGCTCATCAGCTGCACGTAAACAAGGCGAATTGCCTCACCACTGTGTCCTCCCCACCTCATGCTTTGCTGCCGCACCTCTGCCTCTCCTTTCAGGAGGCCAAACTAGTGATGCCCAGACAATGCCACAGGGTGCTGGGGACCCTGTGGGGGATGCAGCCAGCAGGCACAAGGCAAAGCCCCTCCCGCTGTGCTGTCACTCCGGCCTCCCTACTAGAGTGTCAGTGCTTCCAGGGTGAAAGAAGGAAGCTGGGGCCATCTGGCATTCTCCAGTCTCAGAGGTTCCTCCTGGCTCTGTGCTCAGGATTAACCCTTGGTGCTTTGGGGCCCTATGTGGTGCCGGGTCTGGAGCCCGATCAGAAGCTGCAAGACAGACGCTGTCACTGACTCTGGCCCCGTGGACGAGCCCAGGAGGCTGGTCTGTGTCAGAGCTAGGGCTCAGCCTCCAGCTCACTCTTGCCCCCCCTCTCCTGGGCACAGGGCTCCTAGGGGGCACTGTGAGCTAGGGGCGGGCTCACAGGAGTGACCAGGGAAAGAAGCGGTGTCTGGACCTGCTCAGACACCTCGGGGGCACCGAGGCACTACAGCGATGACTAGCCATGCCGGGCCTCTAGTCTTTCTGCTGCTCCTTCCCCAGCTAGGGAGAGGTCACGGAGCAGGAGTATGCTATTCCGTTATCCCAGCTATTCCGTTGGCCTGTGGGCGTGTCTGCCCAAGGCCCAGGCTTGGCTCCCTGAGCCCCTGGTCCCTGTGCTGAGCAATCGCCCCTTGATGGTCCTGTAGAAACGGCGTCACGCCCTGGAGGAGTAATCACCGTGATGGACCTGTAGAGCAGCAGCGTCACGCCCTGCTGCCCAGGAAGGTACGGCGTTCGTCAGGCGTGGGGGGCCTCTCTGCACCGTGGCCCTCCACAGGTAAAGGGGCGCGAGGTTCTCCCCTGTAGCTCAGCTCACGCAAAGGCCGCGGGATCCCTCACCCACTAGGGAATCCTCCATCCCTGGGTCCCAGCAAGCCGATAGGGAGATATCAGTGGTAGCTGCAGCTCAGGATGGAAGCAGAGGAGCCGTGTGCCGGGGCGCGAGGCTGCTGCAGGGAGAAGCCCCCCACCTCCTGGGAGCAGCCGACAGCCGGGGGGTTCAGCCCATTTTGTGACCAGCGCTCGCCTCACCGGGCACCATCACCAGGAGTGAGTACTATAGTGCCGGAGCAGGGCCTGAGATTCTGCGTGGTAGACCAGGCGCTCACGCCTCTGAGCGCTCCAGGCCAGGAAAATGTTTTCTTCCTCCCTGCTCAGAGCTTCTGTGTGTTGCCACTCACAGACCTTACGCGAGAGGAGCTCCTATCTGCCCTGGCCGCGGGGCGCCAGACCGGCACCCGACACCCCCCTGACCACGCCTCTCCCAGCCGCACCAGCGTCCCCCAGCTGTCCACTCAGGAGGCACCACCAGGGACGCCCAGCCCTGGGCCAGGGGGCGCAGGAGAGCCCGGGCAGGTGGACCCAACTTGAGTCCCACCAGGCCAGGCGGCTGGGCAGTGAGCAGCCCGGAAGAAAACGCACCGCGCGGTGAAGAGGATCCGACTTGCCTTCCGCTTCACCAACTCAGCTCACACTCATGCATGCACACACCACACACACGCACACACACACACACACACACACACTTATTGTGATTCAGGAAGTAGTTTCCTTGTTTAAAAAATGTGGCTGGGGCCGGGCGATAGCCCAGGGTAAGGCGTTTGCCTTGCACGCGCCTGGCTCAATGCCGACCAGAGGTTCAATCCCGGCATCCCATATGGTCCCCGAGCATCACCAGGAAAATTTGAGTGCAGAGCCAGGAGTAACCCTGAGCATTTGCCGGGTGTGACCCAAAAAGCTTAAAAAAAAAAAAGTGACTGGCCGGAGTGACAGTACGGTGGGAGAGGCGCGAGGCGGCCTTGCGGTGTTCAACCGGGTTAGATCCACGGAATTCCATAGGGGACCCCAAGCACCACCAGGAGTAATTCCTGGTCGCGGAGCCAGAGTAACCCTGAGCATTGCACGGGTGTAGGATTTAAAGACCAAGCGTGTTTTAAAAATTAAAATCAGATTGTGTATGTATCGGAAGCTCCTTCCCCCGGACCTGGAGTCGGTGCTGGAAGACGCAGCCTGAGGCGGTGCCGCGCTTCGTCTCCTCACCCCCCAGTTAATCGCTTCTACCCTTAGGGGTGGGGAGGGTCCCAGGAGTGGAGTCCCCGGAAGGTTCACGGGCAGCGTCGCCCAAGTCTCGGCTCTTTCCTCCGTTTTGTTTTTGGCCACACGGGATGCTCAGGACCACCTGAGATGCTTTGAGGCGGGACGGTGGGCTGTGTCCAGGCGGTGCCCTCCCACCTGTGGAGTCTGGCCCATCTAGGAACCCACCTTCCTTTTTCTTCATGGCTCATGATCTCACGTGGGAAAACCACGCAGCCCTTTTTATGGGGTACTGTCCCTGTGACCTTGCACTGTCCGTGACCTTGGGAGGGCCACCACATGAGTAGACCCCTTGCCTACCCGCAGCAGCGGGGTCCTCTGGAGTCCTGCGCCTCATGCCGCCCACCCACCTGCTTCTCTCCCACTCAGTGTGGAGCGCGAGGCGCAGCAGGGTTGTTCTGCAGCGAGGGGGGCGGTAGAGGCGGAGGGGGACCTGGGCCTTGTTCATTATTTGGGTAAAAAGAACAAACTTGGGCCATGGTTGGGAATGTGGTGGTGTGTGAGTGGAGGCTCCGCAGCGCGGCAGACGTCTGCAAGTTTGTTTGTTTAGGGCCACACCTGGTGGTGCCCAGGCTGGTTCCTGGCAGTGTTTAGAGGATCACTCACCTGGAAGGGTCTGGGGGACCCTATGTTGATCCTTGGGCCTGGTGTGTGCACAGAGGGGCCTCACCCACTGACTGCCTCTGTCAGCGCCTCACCCACTGACTGTCTCTGTCAGCGACTCACCCACTGACCATCTCTGTCAGGCGCCTCACTGGAGCTGTCTCTATCAGCCCCTCACCCACTGACAGTCTCTGTCAGCGCTCACCGCTGGACTGTCTGTCATGCCTCAACCGCTGGACCGTCTCTGTCCGCGCCTCACGCGTAGACGGTCTCTGTCAGCCCAGGTGCCCAGTGCTCTTGACCACCTCCGTGCAGATCTAGAGTCCCTACCCCCATCCTGTGCTGGGCCCGTACCTGGCTAAACTGAGCTGTGTTGCTTGGGCTTGCTGCACTCCACACCGCCCTACACTGCCCTCAGCTCGCCCTCATGAATGTTTCCCGAGTGATCCAACTAAGCGGCAGGTCCCCAGGAGTGGAGAGACAGGTGAGGACCTGGTGGACATGTCACACACACAGCACTGACACCCAGGCGTCCGGGGCACTACTGTGGCCCCTAGGGACCCAGACACAGCAGCAACCAGCCCAGAGCGACAGAACAGCGGGGGGTCGTTTGCCTTGACTACCGGGTTGATCCCGGCATCCCATATGGTCCCGAGCACACCAGGAGTAATTCTTGAAAACAGAGCCAGGGAGTAAACCCTAAGCATAAGCAGGTGTGACCCAAAAGCAAAAATAAATAAACAAAGAAAACAAATAAATAAATGTGATCCTGGCGCTGTACCGGGCATTCAGCATGGCCGATGCTCACCCAGCATTGACCATGACCTCAAGTCATTTCAGAAAGGTCCTCCTGGCTGCAGGGTCCTGAAGGCCGGGGCGGCTGCTGTCAGCTGGCCTGCTGGGGCGCTGCTCCTGCTGTGGCCCTGTAAGCCCTCTTAGGCAGGCGCCGGCCAATAGGGAAAAGGCTCTGGTCCCCAGGCCTGTTGCACCCAGCTAGCGGACCCTACGCGGCCTCACTGCTGCCCTTCCATTATAAGCCACGCCTGGGCCGTGACTGCTCCAGGAGTTTGGGGGTAGCGTGGTCTCGCCTTGAAGCCTTTGCAGGAAGGCTTAGCCCACTCCACCCCGTCCCGCCTCCAGTCAGAACCAGCTAGCCACGGCCGCTGCTGGGCCAGACTCAGGTCCGAGAAACACACCCCTGGGCCCGCTCCGCCTTCTCTTGGTCCCGAACCCCTTTGCCAGTTCCTCAGGCTCTCTCTAGGCACACGATTCTAGCCAGAGGAAGCGAGGCCCTGGGGCAGGAGGGAGCCTAACCGGGCGTACCCAGCGCCATCCTGCACAGACCCTGAGAGGAGGCCCCTAGAGCACACGGAGTTCCCTGGGCGGTGATGGTCCCAGTGAGGATCATGCAGGGTGTCCACGGATTAGTCAGAGCTGAGCAGTGATGGATTTGACCTGTGGTCTGGGCGAGTGGGCGCTAGCGAGGGCCTCCAGAAGATCTCACTGTGAGAAGGGGGCGAGAGAGCAGAGAGGCCCAGCAGCAAGCCTGATGCAGGAGCGGCGAGGCTTCGGCTGAGAGCACTGGGGCGGAGTAACAGCTTTGTGGGAAGGCACTTGCCTTGCACGACCAACCCCAGTTCGATCCCCAGCCCCTCACAGGGCTACGGAGTCCATCAGAGATGAAAGAAAAGAGAAACAAAAGCCAGCCGAGGGGTGTCAAACATCTGTAGGCACATAGGCCGCGTCACGGTGGCTCAGACGAGGGGGTGTGGTCTCAGTTCTAAGGGCACTGCAGAGCCGCGCCAGCTGGAGGAAGGCAGCAAGGTGAGTCCAGGAGGGTGTTCTCGGCAGGTGTTCTCAGCCCAGCGGCTCCGGCGGGCCAGGCTGGAGTTACCAATATCCTGCTGAGTCAGGGGCTCCCCGAGTTTCAGTGTCACGAGGAGTCAGCTCCCTGCACGGGCGTGCGCCCCCGCCTCCCTCCCTGCCCGCCGAGTCCATGCCCAGATGCCTGCTGGAGGGGTGAGGTGGCAGAGGAGAGCAGGTTCCAGCACGCTCTGCCGCTGTGGGCATCGAGCTCCGGGACGAAGGCTCCACACCAGTAGCATGGCACGTATCCTGTAGTTTGTCTTTGCAGGGCCCGAGTCTGGGATCCTGGGAGGTCACTCAGGGGACTGTCTGGGGACTCCCAGGAAGAGACAGGTCGTGCTTCCTTATCAAAACTGGTTTTTTTTTCCTTTTTTTTGAGTCACACCTGGCAGTGCTCAGGGGTTTCTCCTGCTCTGCACTCAGGAATTACTCCTGGCGGTGCTCGGGGACCATATGGGATTCAGGGATCGAACCGGCGGGCATGGGCGGCTGCGTCCAAGCCAAGCGCCCTACCAACTGGGCTCACGCCCAGCCCAAAACTGAGGTTTTAAACCTTTTAAACCCCGGCTCCCACCGCTGGGGCCGGAGCAATAGTCCAGCGGGAGGGCGTTTACCTTACACATAGCGACCGGGTTCGATCCCCTATGTTCCATATGGTCCCTAAAACACTACCAGGAGTGAGTCAGTGCAAAACAAAACAACCTGAGCCTTACAAGTGTTACACATGAAATGAAATAAGTAAAATAACATGAAAGGATCCCACTGGATCCCACCAGATCCCGTCAGATCCCACCAGATCCTGCCGGGTCCCACGAGTCCCACCCGGCGCTCCGTGTTGCAGCGGCGTTTCCCTACTACCCGCACCTCTGGACTCGAAAACCAGGCGTCACCTCTCCTAGTGGCTGCCGCCGCGAGGTGCTCAATAAGCATTAGGCAGCTGTAAACAGGCACCGCAGGCCTGTCAGGGGTAGTCTGCTGGCAGCCCACCATGTGGTGAGAGGCTCCGAGGGCTCCCCAGTTCCTGGCTTTGCCCAGGACAGGAGAAGGATAGGATGGGAGGGTTAGACCACCAGTCTCCTCGCTATACACACGAGGACCTGGGTTTGCACCGGTTGGACCCCAGCTGCTTGAGGCTGGGCCCAGCAGGGAGCTCAGAGCTGGGGTCCCTGCAGACCACCTCAGGGGTGTGACTATGCCGCCTCGCTCCCTGCACGGGACCAAAACTGCTCTGGTGAGCCCTCTGTCATCGCCAGTGAGCAGGAAGGCCCTGGTGGTAAGAGCCCTGGAGAAGCAGTAAGGAGCCGCTAGCAGGTCCAGGTCAGGCGAGGAGCGTAGCGCGAGTCGCCTGCACTTCACAGCCGGGGGCTGCTTACTGCCCGTGCGGCCCCACACTCCACTCAGTGCTGGGTGCTGGGGACCTGAGCGTGGACGGAAGACCGTGCCTGGCTCAGGCTCCTGCTCCCCAGGCAGGAGGCGCGTTCCCTAGCAGCAGCGTTCACACTTCCCCGAAATCGCAGCTCCCACCAGCTGGACGCGTTATTTAGAAGTAGGCACCCCTAGGACTGCTGGGCGCACGAGCGCCAGCACCAGGCTGTCCCCACGAGCGGAACTGCTCCCGGTGCTTCCTCCTAGCCCAGCCCGGGGACCAGCCCATGACAGCAGCTTGGGCTGCCACATGAGGTCGAGCCACCTCTCACAGCGCCTGCTGCCTCCGTCCGCGGTGTGTGAGCGTCTGGCCGTATCCTGGGCAGGACCCAGGAACCACACCTGGCAGTGCCTAGGGAGTTACTCCTGGCTCTGCACTCCAAGGTGACTCCTGGAGGTGCTAGGGGACCCATATGGGATGCCGGAGATCGAGCCTGGGTCAGCCGCATGGCACGCCATCCCTGCTGGACTCTCGTTCTGGCTCTTCTTTAAAGCTTTTCTTAGAATTCGGAGGCGATAGCACAACAGGTAGGGTGTTTCCTTGCCCGGCCGACCGGGTTAGATCCCCAGCATCCTCGGTGGTTCCCCAGCACTCCAGGAGTGATCCTGAGTGCAGAGCCAGGAAATAACTAACTTAAGTGATAGCACAGCGGGAGGGCATTTACCTTGTATGCAGCTGACCCGGGTTCGATCCTCGGCATCCCATATGGTCCCCAGAGCACTTCCAGGAGTGATCCCTGAGTGCAGAGCCAGGAGCAAACCCTGACTGGAGCGATAGCACAGTGGGGAGGGCATTTACCTTGCATGCAGCTGACCGGGTTCGATCGGCATCCCATATGGTCCCCAGAGCACTTCCAGGAGTGATTCCTGAGTGCAGGAGCCAGGAGTAACCCCTGAGCATCGCCGGTGTGACCCAAAAAGCCCCCAAAGCCCACAACCCTTGTCTTAAGGGCAAGAGTGGCCCATCAGGTAGCAGGTAGGAGCTTGTCTGGTAGGCAGCCAGCTCTGGGTCTACGCCAGGCCTGCAGTGATCCTTGAACACAGTCAGGAGTTATCCTGAGCACTATCTGGTGTGGCCCCCAAACCAAAAAATACACCAGCAAGTAAGAGAATAAATGTGCCTCCAAGGCCGGGGAGTCCCCTCCGTGGGAGGCAGTGGCGGCGCTGTCTGGGCCCTGGGCTCTCTTCACTTTGTCCCCGAGCACTGCTGGAGAATCCCTGAGCACTCAGAAAGGAGTCCCCTGAGCACTGCTGGGAGAATCCTGAGCACTCAGAAAGGAGTCCCCTGAGCACTGCGGGCGGCAATCCTGAGCACTCAGAAAGGAGTCCCCGAGCACTGCTGGATAATCCCTGAGCACTCAGAAAGGAGTCCCCCAGCACTGCTGGATAATCCCTGAGCACTCAGAAAGGAGTCCCCGAGCACTGCTGGATAATCCCTGAGCACTCAGAGGAGTCCCCCGAAGCACTGCTGGACAATCCCTGAGCACTCAGAAAGGAGTCCCCTGAGCACCCTTCAGCAAGAAGAGGTTTGAAACCTCTGAGTGGAGATTTGAATTCAAAGGGGAGATGGGTGCCAGGGGCTGGGACACGGGAATCTTAGGTTTGACTCCTGGCACCCTATACGCCCCAGCAGAGGTGGGGCGAATCAGCCGAGCACCTACCGACCCTCATGCCCAGGCCTTTGCCCATGGCCCTGGCAGCTCTGCCGGACACGCCAGACACCAGCCAGGGAGTAAGTGAGGAACCCCAATCTGCCAGCTGGAGGGAAAGTGTGGGGGCCACAGAGAACACGCGCATGGGCCCAGGGCTGGGGGCTCCTGGAGGCCACGTCCCCAGCGCCCTTTGCTACCCCACGGGCGTCCGTCTGGGCGGGGTCCCACCCAGCAGCACAGCTACGTGGTTCTGGATGATTCCGCCCTTCGGTGGGAGGCCAGCCCTGAGCAGGCAGGAAGAGGAGGGCCAGGAGGGTCCCAGTGTCCCTGCTGTGCCCCCATCAGTGCCCGGCCGAGCGCTGCGTAAAGGAGAGCAATGGGGCTAGGAGGGTGTGATTGGATCATTCTGCGGTTTAATTAAGGGCTGGAGAGAGAGAGCGGGAGGGTGGCCCTGGCTTGCCAGCGAGGGCTGAGGGGCTGGCCATGCTCACAGCACTGCCCCAGGCAGTGGCTTGGGGCAAGGGCTTGGAGACCCCAGGCTGGGACAGGTCACGCCGCGAGCGCAAGCAGAAAGCAAGCCGGTCGCCGCCGTCCCACTCATGTCTGCAGCAGGTCGGCGCTGCAGGTCCAGGCCGCCCCAGCTTTCTGCTGTGTGACCCCCAGGGACTTGCTAAACATCTCTCTGAGCCTCAGTAGTTTCTGGCTACAGGAAGGGGCTCCTTTAACATCTGACAATTTTGGGGAGCACCTGGCGGCGCTAGGGCTGCTCTGGTCAGTAGCATCGGGTACCTCAGTCGGTGCTCAGGGAGACCCCAGCCGGGACAATCAAATCCAGGCCTCTGGTATCAAAGCACATACCCCAGTCCACAGAGCTGGGGCCAGCCCACAGCTGACACTTTATTTATTTATTTATTTATTTATTTATTTTTGCTTTTTTGGGTCACACCCTGGCGATGCTCAGGGGTTACTCCTGGCTCTGCACTCAGGAATTACTCCTGGCGGTGCTCCGGGGGACCATATGGGATCTACCGGGATCGAACCCGGGCCGGCATAGGCCAGCCGTGCGCAAGGCAAACGCCCTACCCTCTGGGCTACTCGCTCCGGCCCCACAGCTGACACTTTAGAAAGGCTCTTATATAGTCAAGCAGCCTGTGGCCTGTGAAACTGTGTGTGCTTGCTGAGAAATGTGCAGGAGTGTGTGTGTGTAAGTATGTGTGCATATGTGCATGTTGTGTGTGTGTGTGTGTGTGTGTGTGTGTGTGTGTGTGTGTGTGTGGCCTCTTACTCAGGACACCGCTTGCATTGCGTTCCAGCCCGCTGCCCAGCCTGGCCTGTGCTCACAGGAGGCACAGTGACCTCGTGAAGGGACGCCCCTCAGACCCGCCCCATCACCCAATAAATGCCAGTTCTATTAGCAGAAAAGTTGGGATGAACACCACTCAGACCCGGAGAAGAACGTTCCTGCTAAATCTCTGCCCACAGCGCATTTATCATGAGCAGAAGCTCCGGGCCGAATCCAGCTGCTGAGGTTCCCGCCTGCCCTGCTGAGGCTGTGAGCACCCAGGTCTGAGTGTCCGGCCGCCTCCGTAGCTCTGGGGGAGTCAGCCTGGGGCTAGGAAGCAGGTGCTGGGCAGGACACGGATGGGCGCTTGGGGTGGCAGGAGGGTCGAGGCGGGACTTGCTTGCAGCTGCCCCTCCCTCACCCGCCTCCAAGGAGCAGAGCAGTGGGGGCGGTGCCCGGCGCTTCCTCCTCCCTGGGTGAAGCTTCCACGCTGCCCCGTCCTCGCCCTCTTCCAGAAGCTTCCATGGCACTCAAGTCCAAGATCAAACCGCGAGTTGCACAGTGCCGCCTGAGCCCGCTCCCCTGCTGGAGGGGTGGGAGAGCCCTGGACCGCCCGCCCTGAGGCCGCTCAAAGCAGGAGTACAGCCCTTCCGTGAGTGAGTGGCCGGTGC